>KV751403.1:444251-459262 GCA_001698575.1 Mola mola
AATCACGCCAGATGTTCTGTGGGCAGATTTACGTTGCATGGGCTACATTCCAGAGAAGGAAGCTGTAACAAAGCTAAAATGTTTTTGTGTTATAGATGTGACCCTTTCTATCACAGACCTTCATCCCATTTGCTGTTAGTTAATTATTGTTGAAAATTGTGTTACTGATGTGGAGTTATAGAGGTGACAGTACTTTGCGCCCCCACATCTCTACTAGCCCTGACTGGAGATGCTCCAGTTCAACCAGCAGCACGTTGCAGAGCGTGCAGCTGTTTCTGGAAAGCTCTGTCAATGTGGACATAGTGACAATATAGCTGAATGTGTTTTTTATTGCAGCAGCAGAGCAAGCAGGGTAATTCACAGTGCACCTTTACCAGAGTGCAGTGAAGGACAATGGGTGTTACATGGAGTGCTGCGTGCTTGATACTGCTGATGGATAGATGATTGTTTGCTGCTGGGATCCTTTCAACAATTACTAGTTTGATCCAGTGCAGATGAAGGGCCATCATAATTTTAAAGCATAGTGGTAAAAAGAAAATTACATTATGCTCCTATGCTGTAATCAGCTTCTCATATTTTTGTCTTTGTCAGAGGGGCCTACTGTATACTAAACATACTTTCATTCATTCATTCATTTTCTACCGCTTATCCCGTTAGGGGTCGCGGGGGGGGCTGGAGCCTATCTCAGCATCTTGGGGCGAAGGCGGGGTACACCCTGGATGAGTCGCCAGTTCATCGCAGGGCTGACATGTAGAGACAAACAACCATCCACACTCACATTCACACCTACGGGCAATTTTAGAGTGACCAATTAACCTACCCCCAGATTTGCATGTTTTTGGAATGTGGGAGGAAGCCGGAGTACCCGGAGAAAACCCACGCAGACACAGGGAGAACATGCAAACTCCACACAGAAACGTCCTGACCCAGAATCGAACCCAGGACCTTCTTGCTGTGAGGCGACAGTGCTAACCACTGCACCACTGTGCCGCCCTAAACATACTTAAATACATAAAAACACAGTATCTTAGCATACAGACATTTTAATTAAGCAACTAGTAATAAGCAGGGACGCACTAAGTTGAAAATTTTGTACGATAAGCAATATAAAATTGCTGTTATGGCCAACAGCTGATGTTTACCAATGTAATGTAATAATTACAATAATAAATAATTAATTCTTTAATCTCTAGAAAAATATGTTTCTATGACAATCAACTTTTTATAACACCGAAACACGTGTAATAAGTGACATAGCGAAAAACACTCAGTGTACACTGCCTCCTCCAAATGTTATGTACACGTAATGCCTGCTTGTACAAACTCATACACTTTCACAACAACAAACATCCCCACACACTTCTTCCTCTGTTTATTTGGCAGAGGGCAAACAGCTTTTTGGTGTATTGACGCCATCTTCTGAAACAGATGGTGGATCTCATACACGTAACGGCAGCCACACTGAAAAGATCACTGGCTATTCACATCGGACAGATACCCATATTTTATGTAATGACTGATATGGCTTGATACCAGTATGACTGCAGATAAATCATGCATCCCTAATGATAAGCTCTGCTACAATGCTTTTATACTTTCATTTTTGTCCTTAAGGTGTAAAATCTTTCAAATGCAAGAGAACATGTAGGTTATTGAACTCACGGTCACTGCATCTAGCTTCAAAAGAAACTTTGTAAACTAAAGTTAGCTCATTTCTTTGTGCATTTTTGACAATTTCTGGTGCTTATTACTACAAAGTTGTCTTTGAGCAACCTAGTATGAATCTGTTGTTAAAAAGTATGTATGTTAATTCATTATAACATACTGTCAGTCGTCCTGTGATGTGGACACTCGTCGCTGCGGTGGTGTTGACATGATGATGACTTTGTTATTGCTCAGTAAACGTCTAATTGACTGTAGCACAAAAGTATTCCCTTTTTTTTATAGTCAAGTGTTAAATGTAGATTAGGGTTATTTTTTTCGTTTTTGTTTTTGCTGAGAATGTCTTTTGCTGTCAGTCATTAATACAGTGAAGTCAAAGAGAAACTAGATTTTGGTCAAGTGACAGGTAAAGTTGTAAACACGCCGGCAGTGTGTTTTTGCAAAAACATAAGTAGAAAATAGGGAAATGTATGTTAGTTACTCTGTGATGTATTATTACATACACTTTGTTGGGTTTTTGCAGGTTTTAGACTTTTTTTAATGAATAAACAAAATCTTAACAAAGTTTAATTATTATTGCTTCTCTTTCTCTGGGTTTCTTCCCCCAGTCACGGATGTGGAGCTGAAGCGGCTGAAGGATGCTTTCAAGAGGACCAGCGGCCTCACCTATTACATGACCCAGCTGTGCTTTTACAGGGAAGTGCTCGGTGATGGAGTTCCCCATAAAGTTGCCGAGGTAAGCCACATTGTTTGCCCCTGAACGTCACCGTTTTGGTGAAGTCTGACAGTTCCAGTGAAACGCTGAATGCTCTCCTGGTAGCTGCCAATATATCTGACCTAGTGGAGTATCCAGTGTCCTCAGAGTTATAGTTAATCGTGTAGAACATCTAATAAAGTAGCCCTTAACTTCCGACCGATTGAAGAGGTCTTCAGTGGTGTTGTTGGCATTAGAGAATCAATATCAGTCTTGACAGCATTAAACACCGGGTTTTTAGCAGAGGCTTTAATGATAAAACTGAACTTCCTTTCCAGAATTGCTTCTGTTTCCCCCCTTATATAAATCAAAAGACAGGATCCAGCACAGGTACCGCACTGGGGCTTGGTATGTGCTGGCTTGGCTGAACTCAGTTTTTATCTCCAATGCCGCAGGGCTACCCATTTTAGGTATGTGTTCAAATGATGTCATGGATGTCTAACCCTAACCCTAACCACTGACAGTGTTCTTTCATCATGCAGCAAGGCAAGTAAAATAAGTTTTTAACCTGTTGGAAGTGAACTGTGTGAGAGACTCTCATATGACTTCTCACTGTCCTGTTTCTGCTTGTGCTCTTCTTCCCTGCAGTGTCATTGAAGAATAGCGTCAAAGCTTGGCTGTTTCAATGTTTGTTTGATTTACGATAAATTCTTTACAGTGGAAGTCCCTTGTAATTCTTATTTAATGGCTTTTATTATGAAGCAGAATCAGAAAATGTTGAGTTCAGCATGATGAGACAGTAAATAAAGCAGATATCTCAAAAGAGAGCAGATTATTACCTCATTTGAGGGGAATTGGTGGAGGTCTTTAGGTGTTGGCTGTAATTGGCAAAATGTCACTGCAACAACCCAAGCTGTGCTCTTTGGCCCTATTTTGGAAAAGAACAATATTGAGCACCTTACGAATACGTCCAACTTTTCACGCTTGAACTGATAACGGAAATGCTAATTTGTGCAGTATGTTTTGACTCAGTGCAGTAATAAGTGCCAGTTCCAAAATGCCCAACTCTGGATTCTTGATAACCTGAAAAGAATTGATAATGTTGCAGTCTTGCCCTTAACAGCCTTACCAAGTCACAGTCCAACTATGCAAACCAACAAAGGTCTGACAAAAAGGCATTGTTAAATTCTTAATGGTATGTAATTCCTGTTATAAAAGCATGCTGAGGATGCTGGAAATTAAGCATCTATCTTAAATTTGAACCAATAACCCAGTTGTAGAGCGGCAGCGTTGTCTAAGTACCCCCAAACTCCTACAGTGCTTCAGTGAAAGTAAAGATGTCAAAGTGAAATACAAATATTCCTTGAGTAAAAGACTTACAGTATCTGATACTGTAAGTCTCACTGTAAGTGATACTTTTGATATTAAGTCATTTTGTGGTAATAAATGTACCTTAAATATAAAAAGTACATATCAGAGCACTTTTTGCTTACATATATTCACATGTATACACTTAAATGCTTATCATCCTTATCGATTATCAGACACAATATTCAAGTTTATTAGCCTCTATCAGAATCAGTGTTTGTTTTGTTGTTTTTTTTTGTTTTTTTTATTATCTGACTATGATATATTATCTGCCATTAAAAACGAATTAATCTCTTGAGTTAAAGCAGGTCAAAATGCAGCTGCTGTCAGAGTTAGAATCAAGTTTGACTTGATACACACCGTATTGGGTAAAACGATATGTAATACTGACATTTCCATATGCACATTTCTGGTCACTTTGATATTATATTTCGTAAAGGCGTAAAACTGTGGTCTGTCTTTTGATGGTATTTCAAGAAATATGGTGCACCTTTGGAAACTGTGGTCACATCCTTGTGAAAACACAGATGACAGCTGCAAATTGTGCACCAAGCAGGTGTCCTTACAGCATTTTATCATAATACACACAACACGTAATGTGTGTGCAAAATTCGAAAGGCTTTGTAAAAACAGGCCATTTCTCCTCATCTGAACATTACAACACGTGTCTTCTCTCTCCTCTCATTCAGCATCTCTCCACCTTCCCTTGTCACCATGGCAGTAGCAGTCGGTGTGGCAAGGGTGCTGCTGGTGCCTTCAAACAGAAACATGGCTGCTGCACATTCTGACCATTCAAAGAAAGCCTGAGCCTAATCAAGAGACACACACACATTCTTTTTAATGTGTGCAAAACAACAAAGAAACAATATGTGTTGTGTAAACTCGTTCGCCTTTTGTTTGTGTTCCTGATGATGATATCAAGATTCAGTGATCCTCAATGGGGACTTTCATGTCCTGATGAAAGCAGTCTGATTCAAACAGCAGACTGGTCAGATTTGGCTGCAATGCCATTAAAACGATCTGGCAATGTAAACTTGCACACGGTCATGTTGCCAATTTTTCTTCTCAAGGATGTGGTTTAATTTAGTTTCTGTTTTCAGTCCTATCTTTTTGGAAATCCTATTACTTGAAAAGCCTGTCTGCTCTCTCCTTTTATGAACCACGTTACACAAATACAATTAAAGCTAATTACAAATGGAGTAACATGACTCTAGTAAAAATGTAATGAAATGGCATAAAATCCAGTCAGCCAAAGCAAAGCAACCTATTTCTGAAACAACAGCTCATCTCCTGACTTATTTTTTCAAATACCAACAAAATTCTTTGCCCCGATGTACTCCAAATATACTGGAAAAAGAAAACTGATAGGAAACAGTGTAGTACTGTTTAGTACAACCTCAGAGCAGACTGCAAGGCCCAGCTTCTCATCTGTGATGAATTAGATTGATTAATTATTGTAGATGAGTCCTTTCTGGCTGCATGGCTCACTGAATGGTTTGACAAAAACTGCGTGGATCGTACATGTGCTGTGGTTGTCACTGTCAACTGATCTCTTTCAAACATTGGGAATGTCTATGAGTGTCTGTTGCCCGAGTCTTTTTGGTATGTTCCACACCAAAGGCATTGCCATTCAATGTCAGCTGACCTGAGGCCAGGCAGTGACAGAGATGACTCCTGCTGATTGTTCAACTTAGCTTATGGCTGTATGAAAATAGAGACAACGTGACAAAAAGGTCAAAAAGTTCATCAAGCCTGCTGCTGTATAACCCACGATTTCAGCCATGTAGTGCGGGTTTGCCTTGATTTTTATTCTGCCTTCCTTTCTTTCATGACCAACGGGCGAAGAGCAAGAATACCTTCAGATCCAGATCAGTGAGCTGAAGGTGGCATGTACAGACTCTGAACGTAATTTCATGCAAATATAATTACGTAACGATTTAAAATGCTTCGGAATTTCATCTCTTTCAATTTCATTCTTCAGAGACTGCAATGGCCATAAATGTCTTCACTGCACATTAAAGAAAAAAAAAATTATGCACATAAGTGCTATGATTAGAGTTGTTCTGATAGCACTGTCTAAAATACTCCCAATACCACCGAAAATGCCGGTATCAGAATTGGTGAGTACTGACCCTATAGACTGTCAGATACCAGTAAACTCTTTGCTGTTTAGCAGTGGCCAGCATCCAGCCACCTGCAGCTCTATCTATTCTTCTTCATTGCTCTAAAAGCCGACACCAGAAGTTGCCCTGTGCTGCCACTAGAAATTACTGTTTTAGAGCAGCAATGAAGAACTGATGTGCAACTTGTCGCTTATTTTTTACTCTCGGTATGCACAGTATGCAAGGCTGTACTTTCGCAGGGTGACACGAGTGTTGCCAATTTTAACACAAGCAACCTTATAAACCATCTGAAGACGCGTCGCATGAAATAGAATGACGACTTTAGTGATACGACAAACCACCAGTAGCAAAGTTTGAAAGCTGTATTCTGAGAAAACCTCCCAAGGACAGTAAAAAAGCAACAAAGATAACTGACAGAATTGTAAAGTTCATTGTCCTGGACGATCAGCCTGTCAGTCATCAAAAATGTGAGATTTCAATGCTTAATTGGGCATTTGGAGCCACCCTGCTGTTTGCCACGTTGCAAATACGTCTCTGAAATGGCGCTCCTAAACATTCACGAGACAGTAAGGGAACAAGTTTCACGTAGGCTGAAACACATGCAGGCAATCAGCTTTACTGCTCAGCTTTAGCTGCACACTGGTCAGACACATTGTCACCGTCAACATTTGTCCTTCAAAGTGTGGTGCTGCAAGCAAATGAGTTTTGTGTGTCGCATACAGGAACATGAATAGCTGAAAAAATTGAAGTGGAACATCCCCAAGTCCAATGTTCACATTGTTTTACACAACACGAGAGGCAATCAATTTTATTTTTTAAATTATATCTTTCCCACTCATTGTTTTATACTCAAGTCAAAATCAACAAATGAGGGAACATCCCCCTTAAAGAATAGATAAAGCGGATTGAGTTAACTACTTTCCTCCTGATAGAGCCTCTCATTTCCTGGCACCGGCTTTAAGTTGTTACTAAGTTGTCTCTTATCATCCCCTGGTGGCATCAATAGGATTTATTCTGTCACCTGGTCAAACCTGCGGTGAGTTTTATGTTCACTGGAGCTCCCGAATCACAGCCATCTTACACTTGTTTGCGTATTTGATTATTTTTTGAGAGCGAGTTTCACATTGGTCATTTTATATCACTCAGTATTTCAGTTTTGTAACAAATGACAGTGTTACAATTAAGGTAGTTTTCAGGTTCATTTCTATATATAAAAAAAAAAAAAAAAAGATCATGTTGCAACATGAGGCCCATACCAGGCCAAAGTTAATGTGCCACAGCTTTAGTGAGGCACAGTGTGTCTGAATGAATCATCAAGACACCGCAAGTTTCCCACGGTCCCTCAGCAGTGCGGAGATACTACCAAGGAAAAAATTTCTCTTTGAACTCTTGTCAGGCTTCCTTCATAATTGTTACAGTACAAGAATATATACATTGAATTTTAAATTTATTCATACTTTGATTCCTACAATTACTAAATTACAAGGAAACTTCACCACAAAATTAAAAACAGATGTTTTTCATCATGCTTTTAGTGCTCTATCTTCATCTACTGATTAATGAATAAAAGTTAAAAATAAATAATTGAAGTTAGAGCAGAAGTAAAAATGTGATGTAATGGTACAGGGCGTTAATGAACCTGCATCTGTGTGGGCTAAATGAGCTGCCTGTAGTGATGATAAAAGTGCAGCACACGGGGGAAGTTTCATGATGGGTTTATAACATTTTGCATTGTGTGACACGCTTTGGCTTTCCCATTTTTAAACCACAAAGGGAAGCACCTCTGTTGTGTGTGACTCACTGGTGTGACACACTGTGTTAGCTCTCTGACTGTGGGGTCACCTGTCCTGCTCACATGTAAACAAGACTCTTTGATCACATCATGATGTCCTCAGCATGACAGCAGCACCCCCTAGCATGGACCCTCTGAAAGTGACCCCAGGTGTTCAGCAGTAGAGCAGCAGAAGTAGAAGTTGATGGATGATAAACTCAGTGCCTCGGTTCCTCTAACTCTTCAAAGTTTCAAAATAGAAACTGCATAATTGTTGAACTGAAAATAAAAGTGGAATGAAGTGGAAAACAGGAAAAAGAGTCATGAAGTGATGAATAAATCTAGATCAATGAACATCAAACTCATGAATAACTCTGAAACTGACCAAAATAAAAATTAAAAATAAGATCAAATTGATTTATAATTTTGGGAGATTATTTAACTTCAAAGCCAGTCGTTCCAGTTTAGAAATGGACTGATGGAGGCTGTGGGGCTATCGGCTCCAATAGTGACTAATGGTTTTCTTAAAAAATATCCTGTCTGTACCTCCACTTCTGATATGAAATAAAAGCAGTATCACTTGTTCTAATCTCTGCATATCATCCATCCTCTGCCTCTTTCATCTTTTCTTCATGGCTCTTTATTAAATGCTTAAATGACCCAGAAGAAATCCTGTAAAATATGAGAAATCTGAATATTCTGAAGTTTTTGATCGGCCATTGTAATTTAGTAAAGCAGATTGAAATAAGGACAACAGATTTCTTTACTTGGTCTTATTCATTCTACTCTCTCTTTCTCTGCTTTCTGCCTATCCTAAAACTAATCCTCCGTCCCTACCTTCAGCCACTGTAGGTTGCAAATGGGCAAATGTTTCTGTGCGTGTAGGTTGGGAAGCGATTATGCTCAAACCACAACGTAATTATTGAAAAAGTGTGTGTACACACAGACACAGTAATCATGTAATGTGATACCCCATGTCATATCTCATGCCCACTGCTCTGCTGCTGAAGCCTAAATTATGTTTGGGAAATGTTACATTAAACAAAGCCTCACATATTCAGCACATCATAATAAGTTTAACATTGTTTAAAGCACAACTGCTGCTTTGTTGTTTTTTAGTATAATATAAATGTTCTGAGCTATTTGTTTAACTGTAATGAGGCGCAATTAAATTGGCGCGTAAACAAGATGCTCTAGTCCCAACCCGCTGCTTTCAGCTGAAGACTGCAGTTAAATCTGTTCTGAAGTAACAGCCATGTGGGCCCTGTGAAAGCATGACTTTTGCTGATATAATGATCGTTCCGCAGACAGTTTGGACACAAGATAACATGAGTGGTCCATTCCTCTCACACCATCCTCATGTGTTTTTTCAGGTGATCTTTACCTCATTTGGAGGCTCGGCTAAAGGGCTGCACTTCAACAATCTGATCGTGGGTTTGGTGCTTCTGACCCGAGGACGCGACGAGGAGAAGACCAAGTGTAAGTTGCTTAAGATGAGTTGACAGGGAATCTGATGATGCCATTCCGTTCTGTCAGACTGTAACAGCCTGTTAAAAACTTTAAAAAACACTTGAAGAAAATAGGTCACTCTGGTCTGATTGGATGGGTTGTTTAAAGATCTGATGCCCGCATTGCAATGAAATGGATTTTAGGTCACATAGTCAAAAATTGCAACTGATATTAAAAGACTGAAATAAAAGCTCCGGTTACCCTCAAGTCACTAGAAACAAACAACGTGCAACACAACAGTTCACAGCTTTTGTGCTTAAGTCAGAGAAAACCCTGCTCTTTAAAATCTGAACGGCCTTGAAAGCATATAAAGACCAACTTGTAACTGCATACATGTTTTAAATCCATGCAGTTGCTGTATTGAATTACCCTGCTCTATATTAAGAGCATCATTAAGTGTTCATTAAATTTGTTATTTCGAGCACAGCATTTCAGCCAGTTGACGCAGAACCATCAAATTCATTGTTGCTCTTTCGATGGTGCAGAAGGGAGTCTGGAGGGTTTTCAGTTTAATATGGTGCTTAATGGAAAACTCATCAAATTCTACAAGTTGTGCCATGAGTCATCTCATTTCATGCTACAAAGGCTGTCGACCTCTCACTCAACGTGTATTTTTTTCATGAAACACTGGGTCGTCGGAAGTTAGTCTAAACTGGGCTATCATGACTCCCGTTCTGGACCTCTTTCCTCTCCCCCTGAGCGGTTGAAAGGTGCAGTGGCCAATGTTCAGCCCATAAAATCTACTGTTCCTAATCTAAACCTCACTCCTCCTCCTCCAGTGCTGATGAGTGTATTTCTCTAATAAGTAACCTGTTTTCTCAAAATCAATATCCTAAATGCAACACGGCAGTAGTTTGTTGTATTTAATACTTAAGTCAGTGACACTGAGAAATATATTCCCTCCCTTTAAATCATACTCTCGGTACTCTCATTTCTTTGAAATTAGCCCAGATTTCAACTGAATTGTTTGAAGCTTTTGAATGTGTTACTGGGTTTCTTTAAGGCATAATCTTTGTCTCTCACTCTCCCTTAAAAGTCCACACAATGTTAACCTCCACCATAAAGTTGGAGGATACTACATTTTTGCCTGTATAAAAAAAAAAAAAAAATGCAATTTAAAATGTAGGTTTGTATTTTACCAGCACGACTTAATACATTGTGCACCGATTTGAATGAAATTTGGCTTGTGGGTTGTTTTAGACCCAAGGATAAAAGGATTAGTTTTTCGCTGTGATCCAGATCTGGACCAGAATCCATTTTCAAACCTGGACATAACTCACCTTGTGTGTGTGTGTGTGCAGGTATTAGCCCAAAGAACAAATGCTGAAATTTTGGGAGTAATCTTGATCTGATTTGGATCCAAGCTTAGTTACATTCATTTCAAACATGAATTTGTTGTGTGAGGGAGATTTGGCTCAAACACACTACATGACTGTACATACATCATGTGACCTGTTGTTTTATCCTCAGCGTTGTCTGAGTAGTTAAATAGTTAAATCAATACCCTGAATCAGCAGACCACAGTCCAGTCGCAGTTTCAGGCAGGTGGTGGAGGTATGAACTCTACTGAGTGCTTTTTCACCTGTTGATCTCTGTGATTAGATATTTTGTGGCAAAACGTACCTTGTCACATCTTATCAGAATATCAGATATAACATAAATGGTCCCTTTTTGTTTTGAGGATTCCACCAGCAGAGTTTCATGGTCTTCCGTGCCTTGAAAATGCTCCACCTGTCATTCACCTCACCTTGTCCTTGTACGAAATGAATAAGACTTTCACAACTCTAGATTACAAAAATAACTACTGCAACACAACTTCAGTTTTGGTAGCTAAGTGTATCAAGTCACACTGGAAGGGAATATTTCTGTTTGTCTGACCTTGTTGAAGGAGACATAGACCTTAAAGTGGAGTACGTCACTGGTGTTTACGTTTAAATAAATAAATGATATAAACTGATGCTCTGTCCTTCATAGGGGAATTATTTTATGGGTAGTTGAACAGTAATAATAGTGCTTGGCTTCTATTTATTTTTGTCGACATTTCTGCCCTGCTGTTCTTTTCACCTTGTCATCTCTCTCTCTCTCTCTCTCTCTCTCTCTCTCCCTTTCTCTCTCCTTCCTCTCTGTCCATTTTCTAATTCTCGCTCTGATAGTTGTGATTGATGTGTTGTAGGCAGCCTAATCTTTCGGGATGGTATTGACATTGTCGCTTCACTTCGTCCTTACTGCAGCTGTGAGAAAGATGCCTGCCCTCCTCTGATTAAACCTAATTTTCTTCTCAAACTGTGTGTGTGCACGCTCACAGACCTCTTCAGCCTATTTGCCAGCGATTTGGGCGGATATGCAGCAAGGGAAGATATTGAAGGCGTTCTGCAGGACCTGGACGGAGAAATCCCATCCTCCCTCAAGAAGTGCTTCACTGAGGTCAGCCAACACCACAGACTGTTTTTCCCCACAAGCGTATGTATGCAAATGTTTGCAACCATATGAGTTACATCTTTAGCTCATGTCAGACTTTATACCAAGTGACATACAGAGAGAAAATTGCTTGTCACTCACACGCTCGCTTTGAGTTTGTTTTCATCCCCTGTAGAGGTGTTATATTGTCATAAAAGCTTTAGAGACATGGATATTTGAAAACAAGTGCCTTTCACGTCACAATCTACCCAAAACCACTCAAAATACATTTCAGTAAAGTAAAACTGCACTGTTGTGAACTCCCACACTTCAAGATAATATAGTCTAGCAAGCGTCCTGATTAATCAGAGACCACTAATATCAAGTTCAATTCAACATGTGTTGTGTGTTCTGGTTTGCTGTGTCCATTCTATCATTAATTAATTTACCTGGTTGAACTATAAGGTCTCTAGAAGCTTTTTTGTATTCTGCTCTGTGGAAAGTACGTGTCTGGTCTATTTTTGACAGAAACCACATTGAGCTTCACAAAGCAGATCAAGTGAGGCGAGACAAGGAGGATTTATCTGTATTACCCAATTTAAAGTGCTTTACATACAACAAAGAAGACATCAAGACATTGTTTAAAAGCAACATAAAACATTTGGATAGGAATTAAGAATAGTTCAAATGGAAAACAAAGATTTCAAATGAATTTAAAAGAACTGTGAGTTGCAGCAGACCTGCTGTTCTCTTGTTCCAGATACTCCATATCCAACTCTGGGGACAAAAATTATTTTAAACTCAATTACTAGATATTGGTAGGCACGGGCCTTTTGTATGTGCTGTTTGCATGTTCTCCCTACATCTTCATGGGTTCTCTCCAGTTACTCTGGCTTCCTCCCACACTCCAAAAACATGCAAGGGGTGTTAGGTTAATTGGTTACTCTAAGGATAAGTGATACAAAATGGGATGGATGGACTGCCAGACAGACAGGAAGACAGTGTATGGACCTGGCAACTTGACTTTCCTGGCAGCAGCCTTCTGAATCAGCTGCAGCTGTCTGATTTGAATCTATTTTTAGGTTTTTCTTTTTAGAGAGACTGTAAACACACCATTACACTAGTTTAGTCGAATAAGGATGAACCAAATCCTGCCGAGATGTGAGCAAGAAGGTCAGACAGAAACAGTGTGTAGGTCCAGGCCCCCATGTAAGTTGCAATAAAATTTTTGGGGAGAAAAAAACAATAAAATCATATATTCAAAATCACATTACATATTTTGGGTTGGAAATATATTTTCCATTAAATAATCTGCGTCAGTGATATAATCTGCTTGAGAATTGATTTGATTAGATTTTTTAAAAATTGATTTAAAAAAGTCCCTTTTTGCAGCGTTGTATGTATGAAACAGTGACGTGCTTAACCTGCCACTGAAATAATTTCATTATTGAAGACAGACAGAACTCCTTGCCAGGCTAAACATATATTGAGAATTTTGGAAATTATTTCTTTCTAATGCATTGTGGCTTTTCCACTTTTTAATCACCGTTATTTAATGTCTGAATTCCTTCGGCACCGACGCCTCAGCCCTGAACCCGCCACTGTTGTGCCACTGTAACAGCACACACTCTGCTGTAAAAAAGATACCCTAAAATAAAGTATTCATATTGATCTACATTTCCTGCTGCTGGTACAGTGCTATACTATACTACGCCAGTGGTTTAGTGAAAGGGCTATTTTCAGTTGCAGCTTAAAAAAAAACTTAAATAGGTGACTTAAATAGGTTGAGAACCACTAGTGTGGCGAATTTTTCAAAATAACTTGTCACTTGTCAATATAGATAAATTAACTGTTTAACTACTATATGTAGCCTTCTCACCTATGGCAGAAGCGCAAAAATTAAGAACAAAAAATGAAACAGAACTTTTAAGATAGGGTTTGGGGTGTGAAACCATGTTGGAAATGGAACAAAACAACAGCAAATGTGCAACATTAGAGCAAGGTTCTCTGTGGGACCAAGGAGTTAATTTCGAATGAGAAGATGGATGTAGACTACTTAATCCAGTGAGGCTCACAGCATTTACACACTTAGACATCTTCAACTTTTGACTCTCTTTGTGTGTGTGTGTGTGTGTGTGTGTGTGTGTGTGTGTGTGTGTGTGTGTGTCAGGGGGACAAGGTAAACTATGAACGCTTCAGGACCTGGCTCCTCCAGAACAAAGAGGCCTTCACGTTTTCCAGATGGCTGCTGTCTGGAGGAGTGTGTGTCACGCTCACTGACGACAGTGACACGCCCACTTTCTACCAGACCCTGGCTGGCGTCACACACTGTGAGTCCCAAACAATAAAAGGCTTTAGATATTTCACTTCAACTGTAATGAATATAGAATATATATATGAAAGTTTCAATTTTAATTAAGTTACGAAAAAATAATCTTTTCCATGATATTCAAATGTTTTGAGATGCACTAACACTGTATGTCCACATAGGCAGATGTTTTTTCATTATTCCTGTTGATCATCAGTTAGATTAACAATCCCATTTACATTTTAATCTTTAGTTGTTATGTCTCTTAATTTATTTTATTTCTTTAAGATTATATAAATTCTAAAATAAAATGTCAGTCTTCAGACAATGGCCACTCACTAATATTTCCTTGACATAACTCTACAATAATTATAGTCTTACATGGTACATTCAGCATCATGTACAATCAGCATCTATTACAATTATTAGTTAAAGAAGAATCATGCCAAAATCTTTCAAATTATTTTTTTCTTTGCCATGCTTTGATCAGTGTCATTGTCAGTCAAGCTCAACACCTGTCGCACCCACATTTAAAGCTAGAGCTACAACTAAAAATTATTCTCATCATCCATAAATCTTCCAGTTATTGTCAGACTTGATCAATAAATCATTTATTCTAGGAATTTTCTTCTTTTTTGATGTCAATAGATTCCTTCTTTACTCCAACCAGTAATAAAACATCCAAATGCTCTGTATTTACTGTGAGAAATAACAAAGAAAATCGGCAAATCCTGACATTTCAGAAGCTGGAACCAATTAATGTTTGACATTATTTTCTTGGAAAAAGACTCCAACCATTATTAAGTTATCCAAATAGTTGTCAATTTCCTTTCAATCGAATCTATTAATTGTTGCAGCTCTATTTAAAGCCTCCTCCAAATAGAGGGTGTATATCCCTGGAGCTGCTGGAAGAAAGGAGTCACTAATATTTTCAGTAACATTATAATGTTATGGCTGTCTGTCATTTTAAGAGAGTAATTCAAAAGCTTGACGTCAGGTGTAACTAAATCTATTTTTTAAAGCATTTCCTCTCTGCACATATGGGCATCATTGCTGGTATCAGCACTTGATTCATTGTGTCTCTCTGGCTGCAGACTGTATGATAAAGAAGTACAGGATGGAGGCCTTGATCATTACAGGTCACCAAGCGGTACAACTGCACACCTGAATCATAGGAAA
>KV751403.1:459294-472527 GCA_001698575.1 Mola mola
TTTGACACAGAGACAGCACTGTTTACTGCCTTCCACTGTTACCACTGCTGCAGTGATATATTTGAAAATGAAATGCCCTTAAATAGGCTACATCTGATTATCATTGAAAAATAAAACTTAAATTGACAACACAAAAGTCAAACAGGAAGGCTTTTAATGTGATATCTTTGTGCAGAAAGAGTTCAGTTGCTCCGGAGAAACAAAGAGTGAATGTATTTCTGTTATAAATTTAAACTAAGGGCAGCAGAGTGTTGACCTGCCCTGTTGTACCAATAAAGAAGTGTAGAATTAGACCAAACAGGAAACACATTCAAGAGCAAATTAAATGTTGGTAAATCCATCGACTTGACTTGAAAATACTTACATGTGGCTTTATCAGGGAACTGCAGGAACACTGCAGTAAAAATCTGTGCCCTTTCTTTTTTTTGCTGCGTCTTTGTGATATCGAGCAGATAGTTCCCTGGTTGCATCTGCCTCCCTTGTCAAGTGCAGATGTCTCAGGAATTACCACAGAGGGCTCACAACAGTTGTAGGATGAAGTCATTGCACATTGCATTTCTTTTTTGAGTGAGTGTCCTGGGGAAGGAGTTGACAGGCTTGACTTATCACCCCCATTCATTCACTCAATTTTCCTTTTTCATTATTCCATTTCTCCTTCGCCAAGATCTCTCTCCTCCCACTGCTGCCGCCTTCCAAATCCATTTTCTCTCCGTCACCCTCAGCCTGCTGACTGCACTAGTTAATGTGATTGTACAAAGCTCTGATATCCATATTTATTTTTATATTTGCTCACTGACAGGTTCAGCTTTTTTTTTTTTGTCCTTAAGGTGGTTTCTTTGTTCTGTTAAAAAGACCTTAGAAAGTTACAGGCAAAAAAGTCTATACATTTAACACATTTCCCCCTTTATTTATTAACGTTCTTGTTAGTGGAACAGCCGAATCTGATATCAGCCTACAGCAGCACTCTCCTTTTCATGGCATTTTGATAATAAATTGTCGTTGACTGCGGTCTTAATGGTTCCAACCGAGGCAGAAAATGATCTTAGAATTACTCCTATGGGGGAACTGTTGGAGGTAATGAGAGAAATGTGGCACTTATGGACCCAAGGTGCAGCTTGTTGGACGGTACAGCCTGGACCTGTTTGAAGTTGCTCTGAAGTCATTTATGCCGTTGCAGCTGTACCTCGTACATTTCTGAAAATGTACTGCAGTTTTCAAACTTGGTTTTATAGCAGTATTAAAAAAAATTAAAATTCAGAAAAATATATTGCTAATTTTTTCCTGTGACATTGGTTATTCAGTCCTGTTAGTGTGCGTGACTTTGACTTTCAGGTAGCTTAGTTGTTAAGGTGCATACCATATATAATAATAAAAATGATAATCTTTCTTTTATGTAGCGCTTTTCTTAACCATGTTACAAAGTGCTTCAACAAAGAGAAGTAAAACCAGACAAGGCTGTTAAATATGATACTAAAACACATGAACACAGAGTAAAAACAGCAAAATAAATAAAATCAAATCAAGTTTAACTAAAATGTCCACTAACCCTGTCCTGATGTTTCCTGTCTCTGAGAAAACTTTTGCGTGAATATCATTAAAGGTCGAATACATCTGATGTCTATCAGGGCTGAAGGATAGATATTTACAGTGAAAGTAGCAGTAGCAGTCCTTCATTGTATACAGGTAAAAATTGTGCATTCAAATACAATAAAAATTACTCATTGAAACCAATCAATCAAAATATACTTTATGAATAAACAAAAGTTAAAGGGCTCATTATGCGTTTATGATAGCACTGGGTTATAATTAGTGTTGCTTTTTGGTGTGCATCGGTTAAAAGTCACTGGTTAAGGTGGAGTTGATTTTAACTACATCATCATCATTATTTATTAGTGCATATTGATTTTTTTTTCTTAATTATTCTCAATATGCAAAGTAACCCGCAAATGACATGATCAAATAAATATATAAAAGTAAAAAGTACAGTATTTTCCCCCAAACTGTTATTGAGAAGAATCAAAAACTACAGTAGAATAAAATGGGAATACTCGAGTGAAGCACAAGTTCGCCTAAATGTCCTTGTGTTGCGTTCACTTCTGGATATATAGACATTGTAATATAGTTCAGTGGAATACATAAACACATGCAGTTGCAGTTCTTTAAAGTTGCAGGCTGTGTAAATTTAGCCAGGCTTTATTTTACCAATTCTGGACAGAGGGCTGGAAAGAACCTGTTTCATCAGAAGAACCTGGACGCTGCCTTTAATCTGCCTGCTCGCAGCTTATCCTCTTAACTTTGCGTCTTTCTATGCGTGTGTGTTGGAGAGAGAGAGAAAGTGACTGACACTCTCCTGGTTCATCAGTCTTCCCACAGCGAGAAGGTGAAGCTTGACTCATGCCATAACCTAGCATGGCGAATTCTCTGCTAACCTGCTAGCTAGCTTCTGTGTCTGTCACAGTATAATGAGGGCAGAGACATCAGTGGGAATGACAGCCATCCGGACAGGATGACAGGATGACGTAGCTTCTTCGTGTGGTGGACGGGGGGAGTTTGCTGTGCCACCTGCTGGCTGTGGCAGCACCTCTCTAAGGATGTTCCCTGGATAATGTTATGGTATCTCTGCTGCCACTCGGAGAGAGTTGCACCTCTAGGTGGGTATCAGCTGGACGAGGAACTGAACGAGGAACTCGAGACAGTCCTGTATCATCAGGCATCTTGTGAATGCGATCCATGCTCGCCTCTGGTGCAGCTGCCATTGTTGGAACAGTTAGAAGTCTTCCTTTGTCATTTAGCATTTTTAAATGTCTTAAAAATAATCAGAGGATTTTCTTTGGAGTGGTTCAATTAAAATTTTCTACGTTCCACATGAAGCTGCATTTCAAAACCTTAAAATATTTTTCAGAAACAGAAACCCATGTGTAGATAGAACCTAGAATTGAGAGCTTAAAGCGTCTTGACAAGATCTGCACACTCGTCTTTTCTAATGTTTGATCAGTAAGTTCTTGAGTTGATTAGTGGACTCTAATATATTAACTAATTTCTAATGTTTCTAATAGGTTGCCTTCTACCCTCTTGTCAGGCATGCCGTGCTTATCAAGAAATCAATATTAGGAGTAAATATAGTCTGCTAGAGTCAGACAGACCCCTGCGTCCTGCTGCTCCTCTGCATCTTAAAGATTTCTACAGTGAAAGTCTTCATGTTCATTTACCACTAATGCATTTAGGATCCTTTAGGGTTTGGCAGAGTCTTTCGAAGTCTGTCCTGATTACAAAGGTTTGAACTCCCAACGAAGGAACACACTGACGTGACCTCGAGCACTTCACTGATTTGTACAGAAGCGTGGAGGGCCCCCGAGATGGATGGGAGATGGAAGCGATCCATAGTCAGTGTAATGACTTTTATAGATTAGGAGTCAGATGGCGGTACCGCTGCCATGAGGAAATACTTCCTGCATTTATTTTCCATCTTGTACACCAGGACTAATTGTTGATGTTTTCAAAAAGCTACAGTATGGTTCGCAAGCATTTACTGACATTCAGAGCTGGGTACATCTGCTCTTTATCCATGACTCTGTTGTTGAGGACCGCAGTGTGTCGATGAGCTGAGCTTGTTTTATTATGATTGCATAGGGAGTGTTCTCCCCTGAGTTTTTTTGTTGAGTTAGCAACTGAGCTTTGAGACACAAAAGTAGTCTTGCATCTTTTGTGCTAGCTCCCTGCCGTAGTCCATAGTCTTAAATAATTTATCAGTTTCACATAATTTTCTCTGTGCCATCTCTATATAGTCCTCACGTGCTAAATGATTGATTTTGCACTCGGTGCTCCTTTTTAGCCTGGTTAAGTTAAAACATCTAATCCATGGGCAGTGAAAAGGTGATGGAGTGCTTGCCAGACAAGCAAAGGTCAACTGTCTTGGTGCTGCTCGCCTCTGTACTACAGGGAGTTAGAACCTGGATGACAGAGGAAACACCTCAGTCACTTCTCTGTACAGCATCATCTCATCGGATTGGAAACTGATCAGTCCTCCAATAGAGCTTGCTGGGTGCCGGCCGGGAAGCCGCATTCTGCGTTTTGCCTGGAACTGACTGCACTTTAATTTGTGTGTCTGTGTTTTGACACCTGTCATATGCATCGGCTCCATGTCTGCAGCTAGCTGCTGAATCCTATTACACTAAGCTGTGGATTAGCATGTTGAAAGGGGGAGGCTGGTTAATTGACCCCTGGCAGGCATGCACATGCTATATCGGTCTGATCTGAGTCACTTTGTTACAAGTTGAGTTGAATGCCACTGCACCAAAAGGCCATTGCATAATCTCACCTTAGGTTTGCTGTTGGGTCATGATTATTATCATGTTTACTCAGATGTTCACGAGGTTAAACACCAGGTTACTTCACTTTGTGGGCTGCTGCTTCTTTCCAATCTGGCTGCAACAATTGAGTATTTTCCTGCATACTGTGTTTTCTCAACTAATGCTGACCAGACTGCTCTTTTTTTGGTTCAGTCAATAGTTTTGTCAAAAATTGTCAATTAGCTATCCTGTATGACACAAAATGTAATTTTTATGTCAATTTAGAGAACCTGAAACCAGTTCAGTTCAATCAGTCAATCAAATTTGTTGATTTTTCCATCAGCAAAATTATTGATTTAACCGAAAATGCTGAGATAGGCTCCAGCCGCCCCCCCCACAACCCTTAACAGGATAAGCGGTAGGAAATGGATGGATGGATGGATTATTTGATGGATTGCTACAAAGTGATGTATTTAAACACTGGGAGGAATCGCAATTATGTCTTGGGAGGAAAACGTCAATGAAATGCTCTATAAATTGCAATACTGTATGTACTATGTATGATACATCTTTAGTTGATGGAAACCTGCATGTATCCAAAGTTAATTTGTCTGCGATTTTAGAATTATGAAGGAAAAAGACAAACACTTCTGTGAGGCCAAACACATTTAAGACACAATTAAAGTGATTGACTGTAGCGAGAAGAATGCTGACCAAGCTGTTGCTTATCATGAGCAAACGCCTTCCACCTACTTCATGGTGCTCTGGTCAAGAGCACAGACCGAGGTGCTTTGTGGAGAGCCACGGGACGCCTTCTCTTCCAGCAGCCATTATGTCATGTCACTGTCCATATTCCTACACTGTCATAACAGCACTCCACCCACCAGTCACCAGCAGCAGTCCTTGATGAATTCTTCTGTTTCCTTGCTGCCGTGCACTGAATCACAGTAGCTGAAGCCTTTTTGTATATTTTTATGCTTTGTACAGTTTGACAGTTATACATTGTACTATGTACAGTGTGAATCATAAATTTCCCTTCAAGAACTTTTGCATCGAGACTGCAAAACATCCTATAAACTACAAAAGACCTAAAATGAGGCAAACTGACAGAAGAAATTAATCTAAAATAACGTAATTTTTTTTAATGATTCTAAACTAAATATTTGGGTTATATACTGTTGGTTGGATAAACAAATCTTTATAAGACATCAACTTTGTTGGCTTGTTGGATAATTTGAATCATGATCATCTGACATTTTAAGCACTATATTACGCTGTCATTGTTATTGTTATTAGCATCATTCTAGTTAGATGAGTTTTGTGTTCATATATTGGTATAATTTTGCTGTGTCACAACCTGCCTGCTAGCTGTGTGTACAGTATTTATTATAAACAGCCTCCTCTTTACAGTCTGCTGCTGCTGCTGGGCACACTTCTGCCTGTGCATCATGTCAGGATTTATACATTTATTGTTAGAATATCTACTCTTTCATCCAGTATTGCCTTGAATATGTTATTGGAACTTTGTGTTTGTAATCAGTGTGAAGATGATTCACTTGATGATTCACCAAATTCCCTTTAGCTTTTTCAGCAATAGTTCCAGTACTTTATAAGGTTATTTTTAAGAATATTGATTTTGTTTGGTGGTATAAAGTAACCAAGGAGATGAGTAGCGAGATGAAAGTATGACATGCAACTATGCTCTCTGACTGGTAATCAAATCGGTGATGGTGACCATCATACAGCCATATACTGTAAAGTTGTTCATGAATTTCAAACCAACACTAAAACTAAGTGGACTGGTTCCCCCTTGTTTGTTTCCCTGCAGTGGAGGAGTCGGACATTATAGACTTGGAGAAGCGATACTGGCTGCTGAAAGCTCAATCCAAAACCGGCCGTTTTGACTTGGAAACGTTCATCCCACTGGTCTCTCCTCCCATCCACGCATCACTTAGTGAAGGTGACACAATATTTATCCACAAGTCACGATGGGTTCTCAAGTTTCAAAAATACATAATTTGGATCATTGAAGGTCTTCTAAACTCAAGCTATCACCAACTGCTTTAAAGGATTAAACACAAGTCTTTAGACATTTTACCTCTTTGCTTAAATATTTTCTGTTGCTTGTTGTTCTCCAGGCTTGTTTCACGCCTTCGATGAGAATCGGGACAATCACATCGACTTTAAAGAGATCTCTTGTGGCCTGTCTGCGTGCTGCAGGGGGCCCATCGCTGAAAGGCAGAAATGTAAGCTACGCTGTGCTTTGAAATCATCACAGATAAATAAATCCCAGCGGCTTCCCACGGTCATACCCCAACGTTTTTACATAAGAAGCTTAGTTGGTTTCCTCCTTGTTGCTGTTATTACAGTGTCACTATGTTTGTGAAATGTGTTGTTTCTTTATGTCGTCAGAATTCTCATCTAGGCTTGAAATTACATTTGCACTCTCAAAAATGGAAACATGTTGGATCTCCTGCAGCGTTGGGAGTCCAGGCAGGAGAACCCAATAACATGCTCCCGGTGCATTTTTCACATCTCTCTTAATTCACAGTTTGCTTCAAAGTGTTCGATGTGGACCGCGACGGCGCTCTGTCTCGAGATGAACTCCATGAGATGGTGGTGGCCTTGCTGGAGGTGTGGAAGGACAATCGCACGGACACACTCCCTGTAAGTTTGCATATACACACACACAATTGTTTTTCTTTCTTTTTTTGTTTTATGCATTTATTTATTTATTTTAGTGATGCTAAACCCAAGTCTTACATATTTTGGACTTGGGGTTTTCATCAGAACAGACCTTTTTTAACAGCCAGAACTTGTGGAGTGTTTTGCTGAACTCCTCCATGGAAGAATTAAGAAGAAATTTGCTGTCTATAGCAGTCACGGGCAGCACAAATGAGTTGGAAGATTCGTGATTGGATGCCGATGCATGCGTGAGAGTCAGTTTGGTCCACCAAAGCTGTTCCAACGATGCTGGAAATTGGGGCTATATATAGTAACATTAGTGCATACAGTGACATAATGACACGTAAAGGGGCCTAAGTGACGCTGAGGATCACATTGTACTTTTATTATCTTTTATGTTTGAGCCAAAAAATGCATTGTGTAATATCAGAAACACATTTTTCAATCTGAAAATACCGCTTAGTTTATTTATCTGTGAAAGAGTTTGCATATGTGGTAGTACTAGCCAGGCTTTTGACCAGGGAACTGTCGATTTGTGGTAGTAACGGTTAGTGTGTTTTTTCCTCTTCATGTGTTGTCTTCTGATGTTAGCAGAGGGAGCCCTTTTATGAGGGTGACATGCCTACAAATTCCTCAGAAATGACCAATTTCACTTTTCACCTTATATCTTTAAGCTGCTTGTAAACAGAAATGTAACGTGGTTTTCGGGGCAGTTAAGTGTTGGAACTATTTCCTTTCAAACTGGCTATGTTGCAGCTGAAGTTAAGATGACGTCAGTGCACACAGTCAGAACACCTGGCAACATTATTGTCACAAGACTCTGAGAAGCCCAGAGTTGGTGGCTGCGCAAAAAATATTTCCAGCATGTTATTCCATAGCCACAAAAAGTCAAAATTACACATCTTAAATGCTTATTATCCTGGTCTTTTTCTCCTCTTTGTGGTCATGTTAAAATAGACTAAGAATATCCTGGCTCCGAGTACACAAAGACATGAGATTAATATCAGTCTTAGTGGGGAAGAAAAAGAGCATTTCCAAACTCCCACAACGCTAACCAGTTCGTTTAAGACCAATTGCGCTGACCTGAACTGATCCCATATCAGATATACTTTTGGCACTTTATTAAAAGGTACTGTAACAATGGTCGACAAATATGGTGCAGCGATTGCCACAGGAATTCAAACTGGAAATAATCTGTTGTGATGGTTTTTATGGAAGTGCAAACAGTCAGATATTGATCATAACCCCCTGTAGGTGATTCTTTATCTCCTTTAAGCTTACTCGTTTTGTTACCTTGCAGGAGCTGAACAGCAGTGTGTCCGACATTGTAGAAGGTATTCTGAAGATGCATGACACAACCAAGGTGAGATACAACAATGACAGAGTTGTCATTGATGTGGCTGTCAGGTGTTCCTATGATTTTATAACCTTGAATCAGAGTCTTGGCACCATTTTATTCTATTCTTACACACTTACCTCAAAGCTATTTTTAACCCCGATTGTAACATTCAACTGTGGCAGTTGAATAGATGTTTTTTCTGTCCTTTTCATCAGCTCAAAGCTGATTCTGAATGTGCTGACCTTTTTTTGTTCTTTTGACTCATAATCAGCTGGGTCAGCTGACCCTGGAGGACTACCAGATCTGGAGTGTAAAGAGCGCTTTGGCCAATGAGTTTTTAAACCTGCTTTTTCAGGTGAGTGCACCTCTTATTGAGGCCTTACAACTTGCACTGATGTTAGAATTCAGTGGGGTTTTTTTCATACTTTTGTATTTGTCTTGGTCCAGGTTTGCCACATAGTCCTGGGCCTCAGGCCTGGAACTCCTGAGGAGGAGGGACAAATTATCCGGTATGCACCTGTCCTCTTTTTCTGTCATGTCACTACAGCTTTAAGCAATATGTTGCTGGTCGTAACAAATGTCTGTCTCTGTGCAGGGGCTGGCTAGAGCGGGAGAGCAGACATGGGCTGCAGCCGGGTCAGAACTGGTTCCTCATCTCCATGCTGTGGTGGCAGCAGTGGAAGGACTACGTCAAATACGTAAGTTAAGTCAAAAAAGTGAAATGTGTGGATATATAGTAGAAAGGCAATGACAATATCACTACCTAATCTATCAAGATTTGAATCTCTCTATAAAATCCTGGAATCTCCATCGATCTCTCTGTCTGTTCCCTGCATAGTATGAAAGCTGTTCATTAGATTGACTTCAGCATTGGCACATGGGTTCCTGATGTCCCGAGCACTCAATTTCTCTATCTTTCCATGTTTTGGCTCAATAGAACAGACAAAGAAGCAGGGGCAGAATAAAACGCACTCAAAGTAAAATTGGGCAGATTTTTTAACACCTCATGTCCAAATGCATACATGCACATCATTGGGTCATCAGCAACACACCTGCCAAGTCTGAAGGCAATCTGACAAAAGGTTTCTAAATTATGAGGGACAACGAGACAGACAGACATATTCCTTGCTTTTATTAAAGGATTAATGTTAACTGCAGTATGTAGCCTTGTCACTTCCCTTACAGTAGCACCATAAAAGTACATCTATTCCCCCAACCAATAGTAATAATAAAGAAATTGAGGATAACAAAAGTGTGGATGCAACAAAGAAAAGCATTTGCATGTTGACACCATCATAATTATAACACAAACATAGTGCCTTGTGCTGTGAGTAAAATTTGCAGCTCTACCAACATGTGGGAGGAGATTGTTTGGCCTTGGTGGAGGTCTGTGCTCTTTGGAAGCTTTTAAGCTCTCGTTTCCAACGTTTTGACATGCTGTTATATTGTACAAGTTACATGGTCCTAGCGACCAAACTCCATACTATATACATGCGATAATGTTTTAAAAAAGATGTATTTTGTTAAATTTTAGAGCCTAAAAGACTAAGAAATAGGGCTCAGGTTAACAAATACATGAGATTCCTTTAATTTTCTTTATCAGCAGAAAGTTGTATAAGTCACTCAAAATACTTAAGTAAAAATTTAATAAATCATTTAATTTGGAATTCTGCTTTTACAGCAGCAGGTTATTCATCATAAAGAGAACGCAAGTAGACTTAGATATTTTTAGTTGGTCAATTTTTAACAGAAGTTGCATCACAGTCGCTCATTTTATCTCATTTTGTTTGGAATGTCATTCAAATGTTGACCCTCCCTCTATGCTGTTTTCCAAAATATTACCGTAAAATGTGTAATTTGTGGTAGAACAAAATAAGTCTGACTGATGCGATAGCCACATTAATTAAAGGTATTACTTTGAACGGTGACAGGGCAGTCCCTGCTGTTATCTTCCTGTCCAGGAGCATAAGGGCATTGTCATGGAGCAGCCATCCATCTTTAGCTCACTGCGATCTCCAATGGCCACAGCCACTGTAGAACCCACACCACCAGACAGACTGGGAGGACTGGGAACTTTCAGCCAAGTCAGCCCTACTGAGGAGAGGTCTCCTGACGCTGTGTCCAGCGCCTCGGAGGCTACGGAAGCGGGTCAGTCAACATGTTTCATATAAAAGACAGCAATTACTCAGATTGCAGCTGGTGTTTATCAGAATCTGCAGCTTCCACAGTGCTTCCAGTCAGTTTTTGCCCATTCATTTAAAAACACCTGTCCGAGAACATCAGTAAACGTGACATTTAGATTGTGAGCCGTGAAAAGTAGAGCTGTACCACATCCTCTCAATGTCAGCGTGAATGTTTAGAACCGCTCATACTTCACCGTCGACACTTCCTCTGTTTCAGTCGCCAAGTACGAAGTCGGATTGGCTGAACAATTGCCAAAATAAATAGCAGCACAGACCCAGTTTCCTTCCTTTATAGTCATATCTGAAGTCTGTCTCCAACAGTGAACTGACGAACTTGCTGTAATAAAGTTTATTTTGGCGTCATGGGTGGGATCGTTGACTGTGGACCCTCATCCAGTTTTCTCTTAGATAAATCCCAGTGCGTTTGTGTGTGTGTTTGTTGTTTTTTTTTTTATTTAGCATTTATTCTAATACAATATGTTGCTTTTGCCTTACATTTATCTTTAGAGCCTTTATATATAACATCTTGTTCAGACGTGCGATGTGGGGAAGAAAAAAAAAAAAACTTGAATTCACTAGAATAAAACATCCCAACTTTATAATTTTCTGCATAAAATTGAATACTTTGGGTGTGTGTGCCCTCTCTTGTTTTTTGTTTTTATTTTCAACTTCATGTTTGTGTGGTCTGGTTGCTCTCTCTCACCCCTGCTCTCCCTTTCTCATCTGTCCCTTCAGCGCTGAGCCCCCAGGTAGCTTCCCCCGCATCAGAGAGCTGTTTTGCTCGTCAGCACAACATATCGGACAACAACAATCAGTGTTTTTCTGGAGCCAACGGCCACCTCCCCTCCCAGCTGGCAGCACAAAGACCTGGAGCCATCGACAACCAGCCACTGGTCAACACTGACCCCATGAAGGCAAGGATGCATGCGTCAGTTGAATTACATGTGTCGGATGTGTTCAGTAAGCAGCAGATTGTTCCACTAAAAACTGTTGGGCTTATTTACAGTATATACAATAGGTATGTTTGTTCGCACTGAAAAACATTTAAGACCTCCGACTCTTTTGGGTCACGGTGTGGTCAATGTGTGTTTTTGATGCAGGTCCCGAACTGTAAGCTAGTTAAAATGTCAGTGTTGTCAGGCTGAAATTGTGCATGTGTGCAGTTCAGGCGAAGAAATGAAAGAATAACTGATGCAGTCTTTATTACATTAAATTGCCTTTAATTTTGAGGCTTGAAAATTGATTTCAAGGTTTCCTGCTGCGCTTTGTAGTTCAGACAGCCACCTAGACTAAACGTCCCCCACCTTAAGTACGATTTTATTGAATAAATAAGATTATTTACAATCTAACATTGTCTTTTTCACTTTGAAAAAATCTGAAATCTGAACAACATTTAAAGCATTTAGCAATAATATCAAAAATTATAAATGAAGATTTTTTTTCATTTGTATAATATTTTTGACAATTATTTCAAGCTGTACATGATGTATTTAAAGTGTTGGTGTCATGTAGCTTGTGCCTACAGTTTATCAGCTGTGAAAAATAGTCTTTTTTTGTCAGATTCAGAGCAGTTTATTTGATGATTTTCCTACCAAAAGCTCAATACAGTTTTGGACTTGGTTAGGTGAGCTTCTTCTTTGGTTTGACAGATCTGAAATTCCCAATTTGGAGGCACCCTTCCCTTACTGGCAAAAGCTATAAGGGACCCGATGGGGCTTCCTTTCCTATTGTCTTATCTCTACAATTTGTTGTACTGATAGCAGGCTGTGCAGAAATTTAGGATGCTGACTCTATTAGCTGTAATTCAAGTAGACAGATGCTTGCCTAAATTCTGATGTCTGTGCTGGGCTTCTGCAGGCCCCCACGTTAACCATGGAGGGTGGCAGACTGAAGCGCTCTCTGCAGCTGCCAGGGCGAGACTTCGAGACAGTGCCAGAGCCTGTGTGGCGGGCACTCTACCACTGGTACGGTGCCAACCTCAGCCTGCCGCGACCGGTGAGTGAAGTCAGCCCAGCCGGACGACAGCTGATGAACCTCAGTGTCACTGTGATGCACCAATATTTTTTTTTTCTACAATAAAGGACTAGATTGAAAACAGTGTTTACTAACTCCAAATAAGCCATGCCCATAATGTAGGTTAATTAGTATTTATTGATTCATTGTCAGATTTTTTTTCAGGAGATATGATTAGGTTTCTCTAGAGTCTGTGCACCACAGAATATCTATCAATATTTTTTGGGCCATGCACGGCAATTATTGTAACGACAATGGCAAACTTTTCATTATTGTTATCGGTATGCAATTGAATAATCTACAAATATAAATGGAGCTAACAATACAAAGCTAGATCGGTTTGATTGACTAATAAGCATTATATTACACACTTCAATTCAATAGTCAATATGCATGTTAAGTATGACATCACAAATTGACATCACAACAAAAATGATTAACGCTGTAGAATAATAAATCATCCTTTTTAGTTGCAATGGTACCAATGATGGTGGTGCTAAGAATGAAAAAATTAAAACACAGTTATTAAGGCTACTACTCGTACAAAGAGTTTAGGAGTGTTGTACATCACATGATTGAGCTCTATATAATGCAAAAATATGAATTTGTTGGTATATGTATTGATTCAATAAATAAAAAATGCATATAGTGCATTAAAAATACATTTATATAAGACAGCAGCAGATAAACATTAGACAATAATAAACGTTAGAAACATTGAGCA
>KV751403.1:472794-485767 GCA_001698575.1 Mola mola
TAATTTTATTTATTTGAAATATGGGATAATCATATTAATGAACATTTACATGTAAATAAATATGCACCGTTATTGATACAGTGGTGGCTAATTCTATCCTCTGTCCCATGGCCGGTTGATGTTAAAAACATACAGTAGACATCAAGACTCCTTCAACATAAAAAGCAACAATAAAAGCTTATTAATAACACAAGCTGTGCACAGATGACAAAGACATGCATAAGACAGTAGAGAAAAATGATGTTGATCAAAACAAACCAGGAAAAGGATCATAGGAATTAGAACGCTACGTGCTAAAGTGCTACGAGGCATTCAATGAGAATGAGTCATGTCTTATTGAATGTATGTCAGCAGAAACTCTCCCATTTGGACTTTCTTAACCTGTGGTGTGGTTGTCAGGTTTGTTTAGGCTGCTGTAATATCTATCATTTGAACTTTTATTCAGACTAAACAACCGCACAGAGTCTGCTGGCAAAGGCGCGTCTCAGTCTGACGCCAACTAAATCCCTGTGCACAGTCAGCACGTGGCTCGTGGGATCTTTAAACAAATCCTTATAATCACAGAACATCCTCTGGTTTCCACCTCCCCAGGTGATCCGGGACAGCAAGACCGGCCAACCCGAGCTGGAGCTCCTTCCCTGCCACCTGCTCTTCCTCCGCCAGCAGCCAGCCACACGCTCCCCCCAGTCCAACATCTGGGTCAATATGGGTATGACCACCCTGCGAATGTTCCCACCGTATATACCCGCATCAAGAGGTAACGTAAGCCTGCAGCAAGACAGAGCGAGCCGTCGACAAAATGCTTTACTGAGCTACCCGCCCCCCGCCCCGTTAATCCTCCCAGAGTGGAATGATCAGCGTGATTGCAATCATTCAATCCCTTTCAATCTTCACAGACCTTGCCATTCAAATATTTGTTTAAATGACACCTGCTTTAGAGCTCTCCGCTCATCTGTATCGTTGTGCACTGGATTAAGGAAATCAGAACAGTCAGGCATATCAATTTCAGTCTATCAACTGGCCCCTTTTTGCACCATGTTTTAAAACGCATTACCACCAGGAGCTATAAGTCATAAAGCTGCTACAGCTAGAAAACTCATCGCTGCAGGTGGAAATGTCAGAGCCGGCGTCAGCGTATCCCTTCAGGGGAAATTATGGTCATAATTAACCCCCTGCCAAAAAGATATGTCCATTAAGTTCAGGATGACAGTTCTGGTCTAGGCAACATTTAACAGTATAGAAAGGGAAGCTAAAACCATCAAGAGACACAGAGTTATCACTTATGTATTGATATTTTTTTTTGCTTTCAATGTAAACTGTTAAAAATCTCATAATAGTTAATCAATTGCATAAAAAAATCAAGCTATTAATTTAAATGTTCCTCTGTTTTCTACTTTTATACTTAAAGTGTCTCCCCGGGAACAAAGTGTTATGAGTGAACGTTAGAAACAAGTTGGCAACGGGAATTGCCATTCGTTCAATGTGCCTCCAGAAGTTAAAGTTATGCTAACAAGATTTAAAATCAATCAAGACCGCATCCAGTTGACAATCAGTAAACAAAACTTGACCGTATGTTTAACAGCATGGTTATCTAGTCATTGGCAACAAATCACGATTGTCATGAACGAATTATAGGCCATTAAGCCTCTCCTCACAGCAAATAAACAACATTATCACATGTAGCATTGTCACTAAAGGTGGCAGAGGAATAACTAAACATTTGACACACTGAACCAGAGGGGGCAGGAGCGAGGGAAGCCATCACTAGCCGCTAGTCTAGAGTAGCTAGTAAAACTGGACAAAGAATAAATGAGCAACTAAAGACTTGGTGAAGAATTGCTAAGATCATAAAAAAAAAGCTTTAAGTGCTTAAGAAGAACAAAATGTATTGTAATCTAGCAAACACCTGGCAGGGTTGATAAGAATTAAACAAGATTTTGGATTCTTGACCTTAATCAACCAAGAACGGCAACAGCAACCACTAGAAGGCTGCTTGCAGCGTGTTGTGTTACAGTCGACATCTTGTGGTGAGGATGAGGCACTGCAGGACTATGGTCACAGGCTCTAGCTGCTTGCCTGTTGTTCATACTGTGTACCCAACACATTAATTTAGGTCACTAAACAGCTTAACTCAAAGTACTAGCTCTCCACTGTCAAGAATTAATGGGCATGCAGAAGCCAATCTGATGTACCTTTACCTGGTTTGGATATTTTACCTCTGCCTTCCCCATAAATCTGTGCTGTTGGTCATTGGTCAGTACACTTGTGCCCACCTAACTGTCAAAAGGCTTTTGGAAATACAGGTCAATTCTTCTGAATGAAGAATTGTATTTAATGATGAAAGATCTTCCTTTTTTCCCATCTTCACTACATGGCTGGCAGCGATTATGGCAGGAGACAGACATGATTATTTGCGGTACTAGAGAGCGTTTAGTTTAAATGTGTCTGTGCAGACACCCAGAATATTAGAATAACAAGGTTTCAGTTCCTGTAATATTGCTTTAATGAAAACAACTGTAATAATAGGCTGCATTTTGCTCCAGTGTTTATTGTCCTGGATAACAGGAGGTAATGCTCAAGCACAAAGTGAGAGTGCATCACCATAGATCACGGACAGCTGATGCTTGGAGATGTGCGCCATTGCGGCCATCATTAGGGCCCCGGTCGAACACATCGAGTCGAGCCAACGTATCAGGTTTCCCCAGTGGAGCTGTGGTTTCCATCAAGACTTGTGCTCTGTTCAAGCAGCCGCTCATCATTAAGAGCCTCCAGCTTGTGGCCAAATATCTGAAGTGCTTCTAATTATGCAGCATATTGTGCATATTGTGATGACAGTAGAGCACTAAAACAAGTGTAGAGAACAGGGATTTTCAGGACAAATAGATATTATTGTTAGTAATTATGGAGACCAATACTTAGAACCAGTATATTTTTGCAAAAAAAAAATTAAAATCTCAGGCTCTGAATTGTCACTAAGTAAAATTTACTTAAGAACTTTATACTTCGCAGTATTTTGGAGGCAAATATTAGAATTTGTACTCCAGTGCACTTATTGATACAATTAAGTTATGTTTCATCGCAAATTCAGATCATTAATCCCTAACTACCATTATAAAAAAAATTATATATTATTAAAAATCTAAATAATTATTTTTAAATGTATTTATTTTAATGGAAATTAACAAAAAAACAAATAAAGAAATTATCAGTTTGTCCTGAATGTAGCATTTTGTTACATATTTGAATGGTGAAATTTTGTGGATAGAAAACAAAACCTGATAATCAGTTATTAAAATCACTAGTTTCCATGATCACTTTGAAATCAATATGGAATTGTTGAAGTCTATGGAATTGTTGAAATCTATGGATTTAACAGGACTAAGAGTGATTGGTTTGTTTTTGATTAATCCAATCTAAGTCCACTAAATCCACTAAGTTGAATGACCAATCAAGTCTGCAGTGATTGATTGACAAAGAATACCCTTTTCTTGCTGCTTCCTTACAACTAATCCTCAGTCACCAGTGTGCTGTTGATAGTATCGATCAGTTGTTTACAGCAAAATCAACAATCGAAATAAGACCTGCTGGTTTGTGCGCCTCAGCAGGGAGCGTGCCGTCTCCCAACGCTCCTCTGAAGAGGGTATTGGCGTACGCAGGCTGCTTCAGCCGCATGGGCACCATCAAGGACATCCACCTCTACCTGTCCCAGAGACTCCGCATCAAGGAGGAGGACATGAGACTGTGGCTCTACAACAGTGAGGTGGGCCCCAAAGCTCACACGCGAGCCCCCATAACTTTCATGTTAATATTTGGAAAAAGAGAGTCATGAATAATGTTGGCAAGAGGCTCGCCACAGCTTTACATCTTTTGTCTTTTATAATAAGTTCAGAATTTCCTTCTAGTTGTGTATTTCCATTCATTTTCTGACCATTTTCCTGAATACTTTAAACTGTTCAATGGTGTCAATCTGGTATACCACCTCAGCAACAATTTAAAAACAAGATTCTGACCCACTTTAACCATAAGATATAAATATAAATGTACACCAGGAGTTCTGAGTCTTTTGTAAATTAGGGCCGAAATAAATGACAAAAAATTCATAACGTGATCAGAAAATAGTTGAATCTGGTGAAAACTAGCTCGGCATCACTATCTGCTGTTATGAATCAAAATCTATTATTATCATATCAATATACTTAATCAAATTTACGACCAACTTGCTGGTAATAAATGAACAGATAATGTCATTTGGGCAAAGTGGGGAAACTCCAGTGGCTCTAAAAGCCCCTGTATATTGTGTTTTGTACTAATTTGATTTAAAATCTGCTTGTAATATCCACCACAGCACAATATCACCCTTGCGCGTCTATTTGAAGTAGTACCAGTTCTAAGACATTCTTAATTGTTTATTATTTTCATCTTAAACAGTTTATATTCCTTTAAGGGTTTTAGTTTAAATAACTCAGACAAGAGCAAAAAGGAAAAGGGACCTGCAGTGAGAACACATGCACACTGGTGTAGAATGGGGTGGTCACAGGGACCCAGCAGCTCATTTTCCCTCCTTTCAGGCACACATCCAACGACCTTTTTGTAAAATGAACTGATGAAGAAGAGAAAACTACAAAAGGAATCATTCAAAAGTCCTAATATATCAAAAGTGAAACACTTTCAGCATGTTTTCTCCTTGTGTTCTCCTCCAGAACTACCTCACCCTCCTGGACGATGAAGATCACACACTGGAAAGCCTGAAGATCCATGACGAACAGCAGCTGGTCATTGAAGGTATGAAACATGCTCTCCCCTCACATATGACGTTATGATTGGGTTTTTGAAAGGGGAATCTTAAAGAGGAACTTGGACCCAACAACAGTGGTTCACCACACGACCGTAAAGGGAAGGGTCTGAAAACACTCTAAAAAGCCCAACAATCCCTCTTTTTTTTCTGGGACACCTGACTAAAATATCATGAAGGCCAGACATTCACCTACAGGGCAAAAAGCATAGAAAAATTCAAAATGAAAATAAAATAATCACAAGTAATGTAGCCTGTGGCTCTTAAACTCACTATTATTTAATGCGGCCAATTTGAGATTAAGCTTTCCACTTCCATTAAATTTGGATTTTTCACATATCTGACTATTGAAATATTATATGTAGAATTAATTTTAGCCTTTTCCCCTTAGTAGCAAAACTGGCTAAAGATAAGAACCCTTGTCTGGGAATCTTGAGATAAAGCGATTTTTACAAAATTGTCTCTTGGGAACTTGACCTTTGACATTTCATGGTCCAAGTTATTTGATGATTGAATCTTGACTCCTTATATAGTATATTGTGTAAATTATGCTGGATTCACATGGAATCCGGCAGGCGGTAGGTAGCAGATGGCAAGGCAAGGGGGGACACCACGTGGCCGGCACAGGAAACAACAGACAGTCCGAGGGAACAGCAGGTGTGCTATATCGATGTCTTATTGTTTATAAAAGAATAGAATACAATCTATTAAATTGTTTTGTGTCTATTATTTTATGTGAACATTCCATTATTGCGTGTGGCTATAAAATGCAGCTTTCTCTTAATTTTATGTTGCAAACTTGAAACAAATGTTAAATGCCCTCCAAAATGCAAGATCCATCATGGACAGTTAACAGAGAGCTGTATTCGGTGTGTGCCTTGTACGTCTTTTTTCCAAAAACAAGACGGCAACGTCAACAAAAGAGGCATATATGGAGTCATCCAGTTCTGCAGGAGGACATGTACATGTATGGAGAATTTGATTGCTGATTAGCTGCCATATATCAGCTTTTCTAGTCACATCTCAGTAGATTTTCAGGCTTTAGTCATACAACTCGGGTTACTGCTGCATTAAAATAATCCAAATCTCACTGTTGATGTCAGCCTAAATTAGGTGATTGAGGGGCTACGTAACATCTGGTTATAAATTGCCGTTGCATAGGATGGCAAGGAGTTAAAAATGTGCCTTCTGCCATTACAGTTGCCTGTATTTTTTTTTTGGTTTCCTCATATTTTACTGTTGTGCTCTCATGCATCACAATGACAACAGGTTTGCTGGTTTCCATGTGAATGCAGCATGAGAAGAAAATTGGTTTAGTTGTGGCCCCAGGTAGGATTATTTGAAATTTCGACTAATGTCAACAAATAGCGTTTTGGGGATTTTTTTTCCTGATCTTGACCTTTCATCAATAAAGCCCGAACTCACATGAAAAAACAATCAGGATGATTTGTCCAAAATCGTGGACCATTGACTACTAACAAACAGCCAAACCAAATTGAAAATAGTAAGTTCTTGATATATGTAAAATATAAGAACAGGTCAGACATAATAATTGTATCTGAAAGTGGGAGGGCACGGTTTAATCATAGAAATCTCTTTCTGTCCCTCCACAGTCAGGAACAAGGACATGAGCTGGCCAGAGGAGATGTCCTTCATCGCCAACAGCAGTAAGATGGACAGACACAAAGGTAAACTGGAAGACAGTGGATGGACTTTGTGATGAAGAAAACATGGTGTGATAGTTTGGGAATTATGGTCCATTTCAGACAAACATCACACTGAAAGGGAACTTTTTCAGTCATGGGAGACAGTGGTTGTCAATAACTCTCCAACAAAACTTAGTTTTTTGTGTTTGTGTCCGTAATCCTGCGAAAATTATCAAGTCACAGAGGCAATTACTGATTCGTTTACAGTTTGATCTTAAACGTTCTGTCATATCTTCCAAGCTCGGCTATTAGAATCTGATAAAACACCCGACCCAAGAGTGTTTCACAATCATCCTTTGTAAAGAAATCATCTGGAAGGGAGTTGTTCATCATAGACAGGACAGCTGCCTTTTATTTTAATAATAATTCACATAAAGTTAAGCACTTCATATAAGTTTCATGTACAGTTTTCTGTCTTTCCATTTAGAAAGTAACCTGTCATGGAAGATGAATGACAGATTGTTTGATTATAACCAGAGATATAGATGGAGGATATTAATGTTATAGTCATTTAATTGGGACAAAAAAAAGTCTTTTTGGACATACAGTATGTGACTGGTAGATATAGAATAATGTTGTCTTCAGATTTCAGTTAATGGTTTTTCCTTTAATTTTGCTGTTGCAAGAGTGCAGCAAAGATGATATGCAGTCGTAAAAGATATTAAGGCTGTACGTGTTGGTCAGTAAAGAAAGTGTTTCCGATTTTTAAATCGGATCATTATGTCCTTGTCTGCCATCTCAGTTCCTACAGAGAAAGGAGCCACTGGCCTCAGTAACCTTGGCAACACCTGCTTCATGAACTCAAGTATCCAGTGTGTGAGCAACACCAAGCCCCTCACGGACTACTTCATCTCAGGAAAACACCTCTACGAGCTCAACAGGTATTGTTTTAGACTGTCCATATTTGGCTGGTTAAAAGAGGAAAAAAAAAAAAGTAAGTTGGAGCTCTACGGGAGCAGGAGGTTGAACTGTTCAGACTAAGATCAATAATTGGCTCACTATCTGAACAAAGATTAAAAATTAAAAGTTAACACAAAAACCAAATGGTTACAATGCACTTTGAGCTGCATGTCTGTACAATATACAAATAAAGATTATCATATATACAGTACATATACGTATGTGTTTGTATTGTCCAATACAATGACCAATATTCTTTATATCTCTATAAAAATACATTTCTATGATAATTAGCTTTTATGAGAGACATCAATGCCCAGGTGAAAAAAGGCCCAGTCAGCAGCCCAGTTTCCTCCTTCAAAAGTAACTCACACATTACGTCTGTCCATACAAACCTGACTTGTTCAAACAACAAACGCACCCACACACATTCTTCTCCTTCTGTTTTAATTGCAGTTGGCAAACTGTTCTGTTGTCCATTTTTCAGAAGGCGGATCACATACACACGGAATTGCAGACACGCTCAAATAATCGTCCATTGCTCACATCAGAACAGTTTTGCTCATCAGGCCAAGACTGATACGGATATGACTTGCATGAGTGCTTCCCAAAAGTGATGCCAAAGCATCTTGATTGTCCCTTGGTGGCTGGCCAGTGTTGCTCCTAAGCCCCGCCTCCCCCTACATTTCACGTAGGACTTGAGCCAAACTAAAACTTCAAAGTACTCCTCCAGTAAATTTTTCCCAAATATGGTTTCTGTCATTTTAAGTAGTTCTTGGCATTCCATTATATGTTCAAGTGTTATTTTTCTGATCCTGAGGGAATGGGAATGCTTCCTGGACATCACTGCACAGACATTTTGGCTTCATTTTTGAGCAATGGGAGGAATTGGAGATGTGTTGTCTATATTTAAGTAAGGGTTCTGGACGTGTTCTAACACACTCTTGTTTGTGTGTTTACAGAACCAACCCCATCGGGATGCGCGGTCACATGGCCAAGTGTTATGGTGACTTGATGATGGAGCTGTGGAGTGGGACACAGAAGAACGTGGCTCCACTCAAACTCAGAGTGAGCAGTTTTGATCCCTGACTGTTCTTGTCATTCTGACAGAGGCAAATTTCTACAAGTGCCTTTTTAAAGGTTTTTAAAAGCTGTGTAATATTAAAGTTTATGTTGTCGTCCTCGGCAGTGGACAATAGCGAAGTACGCCCCACGCTTCAACGGCTTCCAGCAGCAGGACTCCCAGGAGCTGCTGGCCTTCCTGCTGGATGGTCTCCATGAAGACCTGAACAGAGTCCACGAAAAACCCTACGTGGAGCTGAAGGACAGCGATGGCCGGCCTGACTGCGAGGTGGCCTCTGAGGTCAGAGAGCACACTCCACTCCGACACGATGAACATATTTTTACATGAACTTCCCCAGAAAATCCTTATCTTTGTAGTCGTATCACCTGCAAATGTTCGTACATTAGCATAAAAGATAGATTTTAAAAAAAGCTCCACATCTGAGAGTCGTCATGTCTTTCATACTTGCTGCCTGGTGCAAACAAATCTTGTTTCCCTGTAAGCACACACACTGAAATGTGGATTTGCAGAGTGAGTGTGCTGACTGAGAAAATGAGAGCGAGCAGCAGAAAAGTGACCATGAATAGAAACTGAGCAGAGGAGAGCATTAGCAGGTTGTATTAGAGGCACATTGGGGTTATTAATTGGTGCGGATTGGACATTTTGTCGTAGTTTCCACTTCTCAAAGGAGTAAAAATCACTGTCCTGCATTTTCTCATGGGTTCCAGATTTATTAGTATATTACTTACAGTTTCCTATTGAGTGATCTAAATTTATTTAGTTTGTTGTTTATAGCTTTGATATACTTCCTGTTTACATCAACCAAAGGCATGTTCAATACAAAAAGTGCAAAAATTATTTCTCCCTTCCCAATTCTGCTTCAGGGCCATCTACAGTAAACAGTTTCTACCATAACAAAAAACACAAAATAAATCATGTTTTTATACTGTTTGGTTTTTACATGGTGTCTGTACAGCAGTTTGTTAAAGACCCTGAGAACCTGGTTTCAAAACTTTATTTCTCTATAACTTTAAGGCAGTCAGTTTTTTTTAGATTAACATGTTTTTGGCTCCCATCTGAATATGTAGTTACATAGAGCTTTATATTGAGTTTCACTTCAGTCTTTACCTGTTTTACTTCACTGTTTCAGTTCACATTTACTGCTGTCATAGTGTAGTTTTTGGTTAGAGGACACTCTGTTCAGTGACAAAGCTTTAAAAAAGGTACAAGTACCTCCTCATCTTCGTCCTTTTCCACAGTGCAGAATATAGTAGACTAGTTTAAAAGTCTGGAGATGACGGAGCAGGTAAGCTCCGGAACGCTTCGGCTGCAGGCAAAAGCCAGAGGGGAGACAGAGCGAGGCTAAAATAGCACATTGATAAATCCGCACAACCTACAGTAGATGAGTTAAAGGTGTAGGAATACATCCAAAACATTTTTCATAAAACATGTAATTTTCCAAAACAGAAATGAGTTTTGATGGGTTAATCAGTGGCTGGAGAATGGATAGTGAAATTGTGTAAAAGTCCAGTTGACATGACCTGAGATGAGACCTGTCTGATCACTTCATGGTTCAGTATCATGAGAGGACTGAACCCTCTGCTGCATGGATGAGGAGAGGAGAGCTCCTCTGGCCGTGTTCTGTTTCCTCTGTCTTGAAGAATGGATTGGCAGTATTATTGATGTGTAAACTGTCTGTCTCCTCCACTCTAAAGGCATGGGAGAACCACCTGCGGAGGAACCGCTCCATCGTGGTGGATCTGTTCCACGGTCAGCTCAAGTCGCAGGTAAAGTGCAAGACGTGCGGACACATCAGCGCTCGCTTCGACCCCTTCAACTTCCTGTCTCTGCCTCTGCCCATGGACAGCTCCATGCACCTGGAGATCATTGGTGAGGAGGGATTCTGATGATGCTTTCCTTTTTTAAAGCAACAAAATCTTGATCACGTCATGTTGTGGTGTGTTTGCAGTCATTAAACTGGATGGCTCCACACCTGTGCGCTACGGCCTGAGGCTGAATATGGATGAGAAGTACACTGGGCTGAAGAAACAACTGAGTGAACTGTGCAGCCTGAAACCGGAGCAAATCCTCCTGGCTGAGGTCCACACCTCCAACATCAAGGTACTGACAATGAGTGTGTCAGCTGTTTTTGCGACGTGATACGGATTGTGGATCAAACTTATAAAGCTTCATCTTCTACTAATTCCAACATCTACTTAAAATATCTATTTTCCACGGACAAATTAAAGTACACTGGCAAACTTCACAGTTGTTGTAGCGCTGTGTGCTCTGCTCTGACATCACATGCTAATTGTCCTAAGCATGGAAAATGAACACATATTATTGCTGCTATCAACTTATTAATTCATAAGCATACTTAGGTTAAAATGTTGAGTGAAAAAAAATTACAGTCTAATATTCAAGCAATACTGGCAACTCTCAAGGTGTTATGAGTAAGATAATTGATTATTCGATCTCTTTGGTTTTTCTGGGTCATCAACTACTGACACATTCGTTTGGTGGGCAATCAAAAGTGTCAGCTGCTCTTTAAACATAGCAATATTGTGCAATTTTGCCAAAACAAAGTCTCTTCTCTGCACCATCTTTGTTTATTTAGTCAGAACAACCCAATGACATCATAATGGTGCCCCACTGTGTGATTTTTAGATCATAGGCTGGGATTAAGCAAACAAAAGATGCTTGACGAGGAACAGCAGCGTCATGGTCAACAGTGATGTTTCCATGCATGACAATCAGAGCTAGAATAATTTCGTTTAATTGAAAAACCCTCTGGAAATGGCTGTGGTGAATACCTACGTCCAAAAAGGGAAGAACACAGAATGACATAAAAGAGTGGAGGCAGGAGCAAGCAGGTGGACTACATTTTGTGTAGACGATTCCATCTGAAAGAGATTGGGGTTAGTGAGGAAGAAATGGGATAGTGAGAGAACGGAAGAGAGTCGGTAGGAATTCAAGGAGATGCATCGTAAGGCGAAGATGAAAGTGGCAAAGGCTAAACAGAAGGTGTATGATGAGCTGTATGAGAGGTTGTACATTAAGGAGGGAGAAAAGGATCTGTATCCACTGGTGAGGCAGAGGGATGGAGCTGGGAAGGATTTTGCAGTAAGAATTAAAAAAAAAAAAAACAAACTCTAAACTAGCACCATTGTGACCAGCTAAAGACATCAAATCAAATTTTCTACCTGGGAGGATTCAACAAGAGGCACAGTCGGTATGTTTTAGTAGTTTGGGTGAATGACCTTTTAAAAGCAGATTAACATAAGCAGACAACCAACATTTAATGGGTTACTCCTGGGTCTGATGTCACTTTTTAATTGGTTTCACCAAGTCATTGTAGATTTGCTGCCAAGAACAAAAGCAGGTCGGATCACTGATTTGATGGATGTTGCTGCAGAAAAGCATGTCCTTTCTATTTCTGGCTCAGTGACACAGCTGAAGAGGCAGAAAATGGAGCGCTGGTGTTGACACTGAAAGGCACTCATCGCATCATTTACACTGTCGCACTCAGGTGACATGATATGCTGCACACTGATGTCCACATTCTTTGTCCTTTAGAACTTTCCCCAGGACAACCAGAAGATTCGGCTGTCCATTAATGGTTTCTTGTGTGCATTTGAGGTCCCGGTGCCAGGTTCACCCACATCGCTGTGCTCGCCCACACTAACAGGTGCGGCTGGTCAGTTACACTGTCTTTGCACTCTAACCAACATGCGTCTTCCTTGAATGCACGTTTTTCCTCATATCCTCCATCTTCACCTTCTTCAGACCTCACCCCAATAGCCAACGGCTCTGCTACTGATGAGAACCTGGCCAACAAGCCCCTCCTCATCCCCAATGGAGGGCCCAGCACCAGGGTGCTCTGCAGCCCTGAGACGCCCCTGGCCAACGGGGTCTTCAACGGACACATCACGCCAGTGCAGCAGAGCCCCTTCATCGGATACATCATCGCCATGCACAGAAAGATGGTGAGGACTCTGCACAAGTCAGTCACTTTGTTCTAGTTGCTCTAAAGAACTGAGGTTCTCGTGTACCAGCTGCAGATTTAACTTACACGTTCGTGTCGCGGTCTCAGATGCGGACAGAGCTGTACTTCTTGTCATCTCAGAAGAACCGGCCCAGTCTTTTCGGCATGCCCCTTATAGTCCCCTGCACAGTCCACACCAGTAAGAAGGATCTGTACGACGCCGTCTGGATCCAGGTGTCCCGACTGGCCAGCCCACTGCCCCCACAGGAGGCCAGCAACCACGCCCAGGACTGGTACGCTGACCTCAGCTGCACCCAGCTTCTTTCTGCTCTTCTGTAGCGTTTCAGAAACAGCTACACGCAGGCTGACAGTTTCCTCCAACTTCCAGTTGTTGTGCTAAGCTACACAACAATAGAATTCTTTTATATTTGATCCAAACTTAGTCAAACAGACAATTCTCCAGGGATGGAATTCACAAAATACATTTACCAAAGTACTGTACAAAAGTAATGTTTAACTTTAATTTT
>KV751403.1:490621-502325 GCA_001698575.1 Mola mola
ACAATCACCAACAAAGAGGACGTGTTATGAGACTAACCGCCTCTTTGTCGGTGATTGTCTCACCAACAAAGGAGGCTGTTGGTTTCAAAACACATCTTTGTTGTTGGTGATTGGTGATTGTCTCTACCCACTCAGGGTTAAATACCTGGGTTTCCCACACTGAACCTCAGAACTGAAGAAGCCTTTCGGATGAGAGGCGAAACGTCTTCAAACAAGATAAGAAGTCCAGTTGTTTCCTACTAAAACACTCCGAGATCAAGATGACCTGGATGACTGAGAACCTTCACGGACTGTAATACTAATGTTCTCACCCTTAGCAAGGAGGCGCCAAGAAGAAAGATGGGACTATTTATTTTTTTTCATTTTAACATTAGTTAAAGAGTAACTTAACAGAGTACGCTACCAATTTAGCATTGCATTTTTATAAGTGAAACCTTTTTGAGTCCACCACACTGCTCCTGCCCAAACTGTTTTGACAAAGCAGAGTTGCTGTCCAACGCCTGGAATCAGACGATGTGTAAAATCCCCTTCGACGCCAGGCTGAGAGGTTTTACAGCCCTCTCCGGCTGAAGATTGGAAGCTGGTTTCACATACTGCCGCACCGGCACTGACATCACGCTGTCCTGAGGTTCACCTGAGCTTCGATGCAGCGGGGTCGCTCTTTACAGGCGACTCGACGCTCACGTGCACCTTCTGGTGAACTCTTGACGAAACTTCACAAACACTTTGTTTCACGGGTCTCAACCAACCACCCAACCAGGCAATGTGGGCTCCAGACTCGAGTTCATATCTAATTCTATACATTTGTGTGATATTGTGGACCGCTAAAGCCTTCATTTATTAATAAGTTTAGTCCAAACCCCATTTTTTACCATTGACAGTGTTGCTAGTTATATGGCTCTTGTGCTGAAATTCATGTCCCTTTAACTAAGTTGTGAAGCACTGACACCCAACGAGACGAAGGCCAGAGCCCGTTTTGCCTTGGTGTTCCGGACAGAACCACTGGTAATTTTCCAGACTGGACGCTGAATCACACAGATAATGAAAAACACACAAACGTGTAGTATTAAGTACCCCTAACAGGATAAGCGGTAGAAAATGGATGGACACAAACATGATAATGAAAGACACACAAACACACCTTTGAAGAGTAATTTAAGCTTTCCAAAATTTAAAGATGTTATCTACATTTGGGTTGGTTGAAGGAAAGTCCCCAGGAAATCAACATATTCAGAAAAACTATTTAAATGCCAGAGACGTACAATAAATTGTACAATAACCTTCTGGAATTCGTTCGTATTCGTGTCGTATTTGTAAAAGCTTCATTGGACCCAACGTGTGAATCTGTTTTCTGTGGTTTTGCATCAGTTCAAAAACCTCATTTTACCTGATGCCTTGGCTACGTGTGATACGACTGTTGGTTTTAAATGAAAAAGCCCGTGTTTAGCAGCGTGGAGTCCAGCAATGGCTCCGTCTCCTGCGTGAGGCTCGGTGCCGTCACTGTGAACAGACGAATGTGGTTTTCACCTTGTGCTTGCCCCCTGTTTGTTTGAAGCATCATCACATGGCTCAAAGGGAAGATTTGTCCACCGAGAACCCTGTTTGTAACGACTGCTGGTGGCTGGGAATGTTCCCAGTTGCCTGATGTTCAGCGTACTGAACCCATAGCTTAAAGTCGGGATTCATTCCAACAAAGTTTTGGCCTGAAACACCTGGAGTTTTATACTGAAACTGGACAAACACTGATCCCCTCATCCACAGGGAAAAGACATATAGCCCCTCCCCATTTCCACAAGCCACACCCACACACCCCTCCCAAAGAAGTTTGGAGCGTTGGCAGGCAGTGCAATCTACTACTGAGTTGACAGTGTCTGTAGCCTCTTTATTTAAGTTCATTTCAGTCGGATCTGAACCGGATTTTGCTAATTTAAAGAACTTTTTTGTAACGTGTTTGTTGAAAAAAAGTGACATTGCACTGACATGAAAACATGTACATAATAGAAAACAAACGTCTTGTAAATAAGTCAATGATAACTATGTATTTGAAAATGAACTGTACAAAATGCTGTAGTTGTATATGGAGTGAAACCGTCGATCTGTAACAGAATACCCAAGCAACAAATTAAATTCTGCAGACGAAGTAACTGAAATGTGCCTTCTTTATTCTGTCATGCCGATTGCTTTCGGTCACATTCAAATGTGGTTCAGTAATTTGGTACAAACAGTAAGTGCATCAACTGAGTTGTAACATCGAGTCATAATCATGGGGGAAGAAACTGTTAATGTCACACTCAGAGCATCATCAGAGAGGTCAGGGTGATGGTTGCAAATGGTAAAGTGGCGTCTAGAGTAAATGTGTTGACATTAAATAACTAGAAGGCACTCAGAGACTGAAAACCTCTGCCAACCGCACCAAATTCCCGACAACACACTCCCAGCAATACACTCTTACCTCTCAAGGTCAGATTTGTTTACCATGAGGTCATAGGCCGGCTTTGTGACAGACGGTGGTGTTTGTGTTTGTTTTAGGTGTTCCTACGTAGGAATTTTTGTAGGTGAAAATCATTTGGTGCTAAAAAGAGCACTTGTTAGCAAAGCCAGCCGTTTCTGGTTGTATGTGATGGACCCTGGGATTAGTTACAAAATGGCTCCTCTCTTACCTCTCTTTGATAATTCCTCCTGGACATACGTCCAAAGAACATGTTTGACCTTTCAGTAAGCTTGACCTTTGACCTAGAAAGCCCAAAAGTTAACCGGTTTTAGCCACTGCAAAACTGCCACTCCAGTTTGTTGATTCATTTAGGAGAAATGGCCACAAAAATGTTTTTTTGACCTATCAGGGACCTTGCAAGCCTAAAAGTTAATCATCTGTAGTCCGTTTTGGCAGCTACAAATGACACCAGCTGGACCTCTCTATTTAATTTTCAGTGCAAGTATTTATTGGAGGTTTTGAATGTACACTGTTTTATCTATTGATTGTTTATGCTTGACACTTGTTTGTGTTGTTATCGGTGGGGCTACTTTTAGTTTAACTACACTCATTCTGAGTCACTTTGGATAGAAAGCTGAACTAAATACATGTGATATAAAACACTAAAAAAAAACACAGCAGTATGACAAACGGTAAGCGACTGTAATGTATGTAACAAGGTAAAGTAATGCTTTTCTGACACGTGTGTATGGCCTCCCCAGCCGGGCCACCCTGGTCAGAAAAGTGTAGAGGCGGCCCTGACACTGACTAGCAGCTTTTAAATACAACACAAAAGGAAACGCAGGCACAACTCTTGAAAAGGGAACATCTTTGATGTCACGCACCTAAAAATACTCACAGATATGACACACAAAACAGTGTGTAACATAACTCCACCGCAACCAAGCTCAAAATGCTGCTTGCACATTATCAGTAAAAATATGAACTTCATATGAGCAGCAAGAGCAAAAATTGGTTTTAAATTTAGTCCTTCCAGGCTTGTTGTAGCAGGTAACAATGTCATGCAGCTGTAAACCACCTGCCCCTTCTGTGTGTTTCCTGTCCTCCTGTTGCGGTTGAGACGTGATGAAGACGTCTGCTGGTGCGAGCGCAGACGGGCTGGAGCTCGTCACGGCACGACGGCAAACTCTTGAAGGGTTCTGGTGTTTTTAGGTGGCTCTGCGCAGAATAAAACTGCACCTTTAAAATCAGCTCCTGCTGGTTTTCTGACAGGCATTAATCTGAAAACACAGGTAAGGATGTTCTTGTTGAATTTAAAGTGAGCACAAAGATTCTCTTCCTGTATGATTTTGTTTGTTTTGTGGGCTGTCTGATTGAACATGAGTCACGTCCATCCAGCTTCAGGTTTCTCTTCAGCGCTGGTACAGTTTTTAAAATCCTGACACCAAAGTCGCCCTCACAATGACCAACTCCACCAGTGGGAATTTGTGCACAGGTGAGCTCTCAGCTTCCACGTCCAGCTGCGCTTTCTGACACACGTCGACTGATTTGGTCCCCCTGGCTCTTTCAGGTCAGCTCCCCGTCCTGGTCAACTACGACTACATCCTGGTGGGGGCCCTGGCCTTCACCGTCCTGCCCATTCTGCTGCTGGGGGGTTTGTGTCTCAGAAAGTAAGAGTGCCTGCGATGATTTCATTTATTTACTGGTGAATGTGTCCTCGTTTGATGGAATAAAGTAGCATTAAGGGGAAAATATATATCCACAGTCTTCACCTGGATTTGAAGATGGTAACTAACTGCATTATCGGTCATTAACGTGTTCTTAAAAACCTGATTCTTGACAGAAATGCGTGAATATTTTACTTATTTACACTTACTTTTTACTTATTTTACTGATTCGGAAGGTTAAGTCTTTCTGCTGGGATTGAATTCTATAAAGTTCAATGTCGGTCTCGTTGACTGAGGCAAGCAGTGATGGCTGATGGCAAGAACTCTGACGGCCCAGGTGGCTCCTGCATACGCAGAAAACCGAAGGAACCGATTGCGGAGGACTTAGGGGGCGGGACTTAACATTGTCAAACATGAAACTTACTGTTCTGACGCATCAACCTGTTAAAGTCGCTCCTCCTCTTCAAGGAGAAGCGATAATTGAATTACAATCGTGTTAGAACTCGTCACTGTGCAGCGTATAGTAGACTATTCTCGGAGTGTTTAGTAGGAAGCAACTGGACTTCTTATCTTGTTTGAAGACGTTTTGCCTCTCATCCGAAAGGCTTCTTCAGTTCTGAGGGTCAGTGCGGGAAACCCAGGTATTTAAAGTTCTACCCGAGTTGGGTAGAGACAATCACCAAGAAAGAGGACGTGTTTTGAAACCAACAGCCTCCTTTGTTGAAAACGCACAGAGATCCCATCAACCTACGATAGACGAGGCAGAGGTGTCGCGTTACACGCAAGACATTTAAAGGCCTCAAAAAAGAAAGAAATATGACTTTTTTTTTTTTTTTTTAAACTTAAGTGATTTTTTTTTAAAGGTTTAATCAGTGGCTGTGGCGGAACATTAAATTTCCCAACTTGCTCGGTCGTACTTTCGTACTCAGGAGCTCTAAACACACAAGCTACCTATTCCAACCTTTATTTTTGTATGTTCTTACCAGCTAACAACGACCTCCTGGTAGCATTTGCAGGAATACTCAGCTGTTTCTATTCCTGTACGGTGTATCGTGTTTTCTTTGCAGACATCGTTCTTTGGTCCGGACCATTCAAGAGCTGCAGAGGAACAAAGTGCTGCTGGAGGCTGCCATCCTCCCGGTCATGCCGCTCCCAGCGGTGGAGGAAGAGGGGCGGCCTCTGCCTCAGGCTCCCCTGCAGGGCAGCAGCTCGGCCCGGTGCTCCTCCAGGAAGCTGTGGAGAAGCCTGCAGCAGGTACCCCGACAGCACACCACGCACACAGAAATACGTCATCTAATGACACTACTGCAAGGTTTTGACTTTGGTTTGGCACATCTGTCCAAAGGGTCCCGGATTTACCAAGTCAGACCTGAACCTGCTGCAGCTGATCAAGGCCGGGAAGGAGGGCGTCTTCTACCAGGCCAAGATGAGCCGAGGGACGTGCAAAGGCCACAGCATGTTCACCTGCAAGATCAGCAAGGAAGGTAGCGAATTCTCCAATGCCTCAAACGCGTGCGTGTACACGAAGTATCAGTATCGGCCTGTGTGAAAGAGCTAAAAGTTTCACCTCCAACTAAAGGCTCGTTAATGCTCAGCGTTCAACAGGGGCGGGGCCTCTGTCTGCTCTCCTGCACGTTTTCTGAAAGCTTCCAGGTATGCGCCGGACGGAGCAGTACCACTGGAAACCGTAGGGGGGCAGTGTGGCTGTCGCCATCCGGGCCGTAGTTTTAGTGAGACACGAAGAAAAAAACTTTAGCGATGGCAGAACTTTTTGAGCAGAGTATGCGCGTTGGTAAGAAACATTAAGCATCTATAGGATGTTGCGTCAGCTGGTCGGGAGCGATGGACAAGTGGCGGTCTCTGCCTTTGACTCTGGGCTGCCCCCTGGTGGCGACTAATACGTGAGTAAAATACAACTTAAACAGAATAGATGCCTCGTTTTAAAATCCAGTCTCAGCGTCATGTGCATTAGCATTACTGACCAACACGATGTTGGAAAGAGGTGGAAGAACCTCTCAGGGTCCCAGTTTGACGACAGCTCCGTCTTTGTCCCTGAGGTGTCCATCCCAAACACGTGGACGCGGAGATTTCCATCATGAGGAAGCTGTTGCACCACAAGAACATCCTGCAGCTGCTGGACTGGAACACAGCTGAGGGTGAGAGACCTCGCACACTTACACTCTCTCATACACACACACACACACACACACCCACAGCCACAGCCCTACAGGCACCACAGCTACCGGATCGTCCATGCGCTGTGTGTGTGTGTGTGTGTGTGTGCGCGCGCGCAGAACCCTACATTCTCATCATGGAGTACGTGAGCTACGGCACCCTGAGGAGCTTCCTGCAGACACACAGAAGCCACCTGAGCGCCGACCCGGAGCTGCAGAGCCTCCTCACCATCACCTCCTACCACATCGCTCTGGCCATGCAACACCTGCGCTCCAAGATGGTGAGAACCTCACGCTCTCACGCACACACAGGCGTACAGCAGAGACGTGATGAGCCTCCCGTCTTCCCTGCAGATTGTTCACTGCGACTTGGCTCTGAGGAACATCATGGTCAACAAGTTTCCCTGGGAGGTGAAAGTGGCCGAGTTCGGCCTGGCCCGAGACTTGACCCGCATGACGAGCCGCCGCAGCAACCGCTGGAAGACCATGCGGGTGAGACGCACCCGCACTGAGCACATATCTGGAGTTTGAAAAGAAGTGCTGTAATTAGCTCAGGATCCAGCATGAACAGGACAGCGGGGCTCACAGGGAACTAATCTAAAGAGACATTTTGTCACTTTTTGCCTCATAATCACAAGATAAAACTAAAAGCTGCCAATTGCCCGTTTAAATGTGTTATTCTGATGTAAATCACCACCAGTTTATGTTGAAATGACTGAATGTGCTGATATTTTCTACCTGTAAACAATCCTTTAAAGAAGGAATATTATTCCTTCTCTGAACGAGCCCAAACATTTGGTCACATCTGGCGCCATCTTGGACACGTTTCACCTTCCAACATCTGGCAAATAAAACAAACGAAAAACCTGTCGGAGACTTTCTGTGTGTTGTCATGGAAACTGCGCGGCAGACTGACTCTGAACCGCACAACTTTCCACCGAGAGTTAAAAAGTTAAAACTCTCTGTCTCTCCGTCCGTGTGTCGCAGCAGCGGGTCCCGCTGCGCTGGTACCCGCCCGAGTACTTCCGGAACCACTACTACGGCTTCATGGGCGACGTGTGGGCGTTCGGCATCGTGCTGTGGGAGATGCAGACGTTCGGTGAGTGAAGACAGGTGCGCGGCAAGTACGTACTCGACGTGTTCCGGTGGGGTCTACCAGGAAACGGAAGTGACACGCGGCATCGGCCTGTTCGACGGCCGGCCAAATTGCCCACAAAGTTATATAAAATGTCCCGAATGCAAATCTAATATATGTACCTACACCGAATGCCCATATGTGAAATACATGGAATGTATATATAAAAAATGTAGGATGCACCACAAAGTCAATCAATTTGAAAGATCATCAATACATGTTAATGTTAACAATATATACAGTATGTAAAAACAAAATATAGACATGTACGTTTAAAATTAATGGCAAAATAAACGTACACATATACAAATTTTACTGTGGACATTGCACGTGTGTTATAGACGATATCTTCATATGTCCATAGAATCATGGATACATGTGATTTTATTAATATGTATGCTAGTATATCAAGATACATAATATATTATTAATGCGTAACATTTAGGGCAACGTCACTCTAAATACAGAGACATATATGTCATAAATTACATTTCTTTATGGAGCGTAGAGTATTTAGAAATTTGAAGTTTATTTTGGTCATTTTTAAACAAACACACAAGGTAAATTCAAAAGACAAAACCTCACAATCGTACTGAAAGTATGCAAGGGTTTTTTTTTTAAGTCATAAATGTTTGAGAAAAAAGACGTAATTTTACGAGAATAAAGTCATAACAAGATTTTGAAGATCCCTTTAAGCTAAAATGACGCTTTTCTGATATCTGTTCTCTAAATTAACTGAATAAAATTACAACTTTTTACCTCGTAATATTTATGCTTTTTTCCCTCATAAAATTCAGACTTTATTCTCAGAAAATTTTTACTTGTTTTCTCGTAGATTTGCGACAACAAAAGTCTTTGCAACATGAATCGATGGCGTGAAGCGTCACGAATAATGTTGAAATGTAATTTTGTGAATAAAGTCGACCTGTTGTGGCTGTAAAGGACACATCTGCAAAATGCCTCATGCAGATGGTGAAACTGGGCTTCAGTGACAAAGAGATTCTTTGGCCTCTTTGTGCCACATGCAGCATCTTGTGGACAAATGAAGCGTATCCATGGTTACTCCTGCGTGCACTTCACCATATCAATAAGACGATTGATCAACGCGTCCGATTCAATTGCATTTCAACATTATTCTCAACCTTTTTTCTCGACATTTCAATTTTTTTCTTAAAGTGCATGACGGCCAATAAAAAAATGTCCTTATGTTAAAGGTTTCCTCTCATTCGTAACGTCTATTTCAGGCACGTTGCCTTATCCAAACCTGGAGACGTCTGAGGCCGTGGCGTACCACATCTGTATCGGTCATAAGAACACCAACCCAGAGGGCTGCAGACCAGAGATGTGAGCAAAAACTTACGAACACATGAAATTAACTCGTCCCAGTTACCAGGTTTTTTTTTTTTAAATGCTGCATTCGATGTTAGATACATTATTGTTCAATAAATTGGATGTTTTTTGGCACCGTATGTTTCTGCACAAAGTCCAAAAGAGCCACTTGTTAGATTGGAAAAGCTGAAACCATCTCATGAAAAATTACTGAAACTGTTAATAAATTCAATAAAACAACATCAAATATAACTACAAGAAAAAAGAATAAAGGGACAGCTCACCCTAAAATCAAGAATAGATCATTTTCCTCTGCCACCACCTCTCTCTCTTGGAGACTTTGGCAGCAGAGACGTCTGCTTTCCCTCCAATAAAATGTACCAAAACAATCATAATGATAGTAACCATGACAATATAACTAAAAGAAAAATCTGAAAAACTCACCATTATATTTTTCGGAGTGATATTTTTTTCCTTTCCATTAAAAAAAAAACATGAAAAAATAACCACAAATAACCAAGTTGTTTGCCATCTTTTGCACTTCAGGAGCCCTTTTGCTAAATCTCTGTTTTTAGGGACCTAAACACTAAATGTACAGGAAAATGTCTGTATTAACGTGTGCCGGGCATAAATAGCTAAAGTGAACAATAGCTGGAAAGAGCCAACATAATAGAAAAAGAAATATCAGCATTGATTAAGTGATGAATCCTTTGGGCCCCACAGTCTTCACATCATGCGAGACTGTTGGTTGGAGCCGTACACTCTGAGGCCCTCGTTCACGGACGTCGTCAGTATGCTGGAGAACATCATCGAAAACGATGCGGTAAGGCGCCACCGCACAGTTCACACGGCTATTTGGTCACATCAGTGACTCCTCATCTTCTCATCGGTCATGGGACCTTCGCGGTGCCCAAAGTAGTCTCAGATTAATGTAGTTTAATTAAAGTTGCCATCGTGATCGAGGTCTTACTGTTTGACTTTTCAGACCTGATTGGAGGTATATTTCATTACGACACAGATCAGATTTCATATTTTTTTTGTCCAGTTTTCATTTTATCTCTTTAATGAACTGCTTAAACGTCGGTTGGACAAACTGGTGGCACATATGAGAATATCTTCGAGGTTATGCAGACAGCTCCTCTCTCTTGCAGGATTATGTGGATGTTCAGAGTCCGCAGCTTCTGGTGACGGCAGAGGCTGAATATCATGAAGCTAAAAGTCTCCGAGCAGCCAGCGTCTCCCAGGCGGAGACAGATCCCATCTAAATTCCTTCACAGACGCAACAGGTTCTGAACAGCTGTTTGTATTTAAAACGTTGTACAACTTTTTAGGCTATATTTATTGATATCTGGGCAGCCTTTTAACTACCATTATTTATTTTGTGTCTCTAATGTAATGTTCTTTATTTCATATTCATCCTATTTTTTGATAAACCAGTTAAAACATCTTTTTAGATGTGATTATCCACATTTCTTCAGCCTAAATCAACTTTATGTATGACAAGGTGTCAACCACTGACTAGTGAGTCATACGCGTCAGTAACATTTTGGCTTTTTATTACAAATGACTGAAACGGCCAAATCAAAAATAAATAAACAATGCACTAAAAGTAATATCAAAAATAAATGAGTGTAGTAATTAATAAAAAGTGACATGCAGGAGATTGATTAGTTTCAAGTTGCTTCTATACTTGTATTCGTTGTATGTATGTAATTTAAATGTTCCATTTAATTTATTAGGTAATGATTTGTGTCATAACGTTTGTATTTTATTTTCCCTTTACACACCTCCCCCATTTACTTTCACACTGTTATTTATTTCTGTGTTCCTTGTACATGTCTTTGTGCAGTTCTGCATCCTTTTAAAAATGTCATGTAAAGTTGACCCTTGAATGACAAACACAAATTTATAAATGAATAGAAATGTCAATTTATGTCACATATTTTGATTAGTTCATGTTTAGATTCTGCGAGGTCATTGAGAGTTTTTCTTCATTAGCCTGTGAATTCTTGCTCTTTACTGTATGTAGTATTTTGTGCTTATTTATCATATATACATATATATATATAATGTTAATATTTTGTAGTTTATTCTTGTTCTAAATGGCTTCTTATGTATCAAAACACAAAACTGGGACAGTATCCAGATAACACAATCTGTGACTCAGGATGCACAAACATATTAGCAGCATATTATGTTTTTAGTCGTGTACCAGCTTATCAGCAGAACAGAAATTATCATCTCAAACAAGTAGAACATTATGGAAAAGTTCGTTCAAATTAAACTTTCATGTATTCTAAATTCATTATAATGTTTAATATCTCTAATGATAATATCTGTGAGGCAGTTTGACAGACTGCAGAGATTAGAAAAACCGGTTTGTTTAATCAAGTGATGTATCTGTGTATTGTCCGAGCAACAGTGGGGGGAAATGTTGTCTCTTTGTACGATGTGGACAACTGGAAGCACGTAGAGAAAAATAAAAGTGGTCCCAGTATTGGCCCTTGCGGAACGCCACCGTTTAAAAGGGAGTGAGGTCACACATGTTCACCAATCAAAATAAAAAATGTTCTATCGGTAACATGGAAAACTTTTTTTTTTTTATCTATCTGAGCTGTACTGCTCTTGAGTCCAGTACTTGGACCCATTGTCATACATTTAATTCTTGCATTGTTCCTATTCTTTAAATTTTTGCTTTTATCTTGTGTTGTTTTAACTTATAACGACCTGTTTTGTTAAATAAACATCGTTATTATTATTATTATTATACGTATAGTGAACTATTTCAAGCCCTTTCTTGTTTTAATTTTGATGATTACACCTGATACAGTGAAATATTCTAACATTTTGAGATGCATTCGTTTCATTTTCTGCCGCTTATCCGGGTCCGGTTCGCGGGGGCAACAGAGATCCAGACGCTCCTCTCCCCGGCCACTTCCACCAACTCCTCCGGGGGGACACCAAGACG
>KV751403.1:506925-535435 GCA_001698575.1 Mola mola
AATATAGAATTATATTAAAATTATTACTGTTATCATTGCAGTGATTTATTTTTGAACAAGTTATTTATAAGTATTGATTAATTGATGCATGCACTTCAAAAATTACAGATTTAAATGTATTACAATGAAATATAAATAATAACTTCAACAAATAAGTACCAATAACCTCAAAATAAACAAGTATAATTCTTTGGTCCATATTATACTCTTAAGTATGTTTTAGAGCCCGACCAATATAGCCCTTAAGTGACATTATTGGCATATGACAGATATATTGGTAACGGCACATATGTTATGAATAAATATTGGTTTTAAAGAACACAATGCGGATAAAGATGTTTGCGGTGATTTGTAATGATTCATTTTCCAGTGAAGGCTGCTGTTTTGGCGCACTGCTGTCATTTAAGACAATTAAAGTTAATTATTCCTCCAAACCTTTCATTGATAAGGTTACATCTGCTAGAGCTCTAATCTCACCTGCTTCTCAGAAGAGATTGTTGGTCATATGAAACCCTCAGGTGTAGCCTTCAGATGCTTTCCCTCCCTCGCCTTTTTTCCAGCATGGTGCCGTCTGTACTTTCTATTATCAGTACAAGCCTAGCCTCTAGTGTTGTACCTGAAAGTTTTACGCATGCTGTCGTGCAGCCAGGACTTGACACACCAGTTCTACTTCAGGCGTATCTCTTTGCTACCCTTCCTCTCTAAAATCTTAGAGAAAATTTTTTGTGATGATATTCTCTTGGCTGCTGACTTCGGAGACTGTTTTGTTCAATTGTTACTAGGTTTATCAGATGCATTTTGATTCAGTGGACAACACTATTCTAATCTCTCATCTAGAGCAGGGTGTGGGCATGAATGATTCAACCCTGGACTGGTTCACGTCCTATCTGGCTGAAAGAAGTTTCCGTGTCAGCATTGGTGACTTTAAGTCTTCTTCAGCGCCTCTCCCCTGTGGAGTGCCACAGGGTTCGATTCTCGGCCGCTTATGTTTTTCCTTCTATTTGCTTCCCCGTGGTGCTCTTCTTAGAAAATTATGACAGCTCATGTCACTGGTACGCAGACACCTGTCAAGTTTACATACCTTTGAAGCAGAAAGATGTGTCCTCTACAAAATCATTATTATGGTGTCTAAATGACATTAAGGCATGTATGGCATTAAATATTTTGAATTTCAATGATGACGAAATTGAAGTTTTGATGTTTGGGCAGGTACCATACCTGTGGCACTCCGCCAGTGGACCTAGGTTCTCTGGCACCATATGTGAAGCCCATGGTTCCTAACCGAGGTTTGAAATTGGATGGGGATGTTAAGCTTGACGAGCAAATCAACCATGTTGTCAACTCAAGCTTTTATCAGTTGAGGCAGTTAGCCAAAGTCAGGCCCGTCCTCTTGAGGCAGGTGATATGTGCTTTTATTACAATGCATTTGAAGTACTGCAGCGCTCTTTATGTTGAGCTTAGCCAGGCTTCGCGCTCTTGTTTGCAGCTCGCCTCCTGACTGGAGCAGATTAACGTGAGCCCATTTCTCCTATTTTGGCCTCCCTCACTGGCTCCCTGCACATCTTAGAATAGATTTCTAAATCATCTTGTTTGTCTGCAAGTCTTTAAATGGTGTTTCTCCACGTTACTGCTCCGATCTGCCTTATGTACCTTTGCTCTCAGGTCGGCTGATCAGCTGCTCCTGCTTGTCCCAAACACTCGGCAGCTCCCAAATTGTGGAATGAGGTGCCCTGACGGTGTCTCCTGTCTTTCAGGTGGCTGTAGGTGGATCCGGACCCCTGCCATCCTGTACTCCACCCATGTGGCCACCACGCTGCTCCCCATCCTAAGCCACATCCTGTTCCATCAGTTTCCCGCCAACCCGCACGCCGGTCCGCAGACGCAGCAGGAGCGCTGGCGGCTGCTCTCCATATACGTCCCGTACCTGCTGGTGCCGCTGCTGCTGCTTCTCACCATGCTGCTGGCCCCCACGTACAACTCCGAGGGCGGCAACGCGTCAGCCGGCAGCGCCAAGAAGAAGAGGAAGTGACTCGTGACCAGGCATAGTTTACTCTGGTTCTAGGAGATCATTTGTGAATATGTAATCTGTATGTGATATATGTTCATCTGAGACGCTGCATCAGTCAGACTGCAGAACACATTTTGGTAAATAAATCCCCGAACGAGCACTTTGAATTAACTCTTTGACCGTGAACGTGCTTTTTGTTTTTTGTATTAATTTTAAATATCTGGGTATTTTTACAGGCCACCATGACATGCATCAGGGACACAGTTACATTAAAAAAAATATATATACTGATTTTGATAATCAGAACATGTTCAATATTGGATCAAATAATTGGCCAGAATGATAGGCAGTATACACAGGGCATACCATTGGTAAAATTATATTTTATGCAGAATTTATTGTAATTTAAAAACTTTTTTGTTTAAAATGTCCCCTTATAGCCCCCTGTGAGATGGTAAAAGTAACTAACAATAACAGATTAATAATATTAAGAAATACCTTTACCTGTGATTTTGATGTTAAAGTACATTTATTGCCAGAAAATATGCTGACAGTATCAGAATTACATTTAATATCAGATACTTTAAGACTTTTACTCCAGTAGTATTTGTATGGGTTACGTTCCGTTTTACCAAGGTCCCAGTATTGACCCCTGGGGAACTCCACACTTTAACAAGGAGTAAATAAATACATGGTAACCAATCAGGGCAAAAATCAGTCAGATTGAAAAGATTTTTGTTTAAAAAAATCAATTGGGGCTGCATTTTATTTAATTATGTGGCTGCACTTGAGTCCAATACTGGGACTAATTATCATACATTTTATTTTTGTCAGTATTATTTGTGATTGCTGGCTAACCTGTTAGGTCCACAAAACAATAAAGTGAATGCTGAGACTAAACAGGTCGCTGGACTCAATCCTCCAGCCTGGACTCCAGTGCAATCTGTTCCTCTACGGCTGTTTACCACCATAACACAGCGTGACTGATCTCTGACATCTTGTCGAGAGAAGGAACTCGTCCTGAATGTTAACAACACAACTGAACACGCTATTCGTGATCACAGCAAAAAATCTGAAGTGGTCTCTTCAACACATGACTAGTGAGTAAGTCACAAGAGAATCTAACCCCTCTGAAATGTTTGGTACGGGGTAAGCTGCCAGAGGTTTCTCCAAGCTTCTGAGGCTTCACAGAATACAAAACAGCGTGTCACAGTGTGGAAACTGGAGGAAAAGTGCATAATTAAACATCCACAGCAGCAATTTGCTGTTGAGATATTGTCGAAATGTTGAAATTTTAAAAACGAAACAACCAGATTAAAATAAACAGTCAACCTGTTTGCCTGCCTGGTAAACAGCCACGTCAGCTCACTCTGTGTTAAAAATCTCAGGTGTCAAGTTCAAGCCGAGATAAAGATCCCAATGAAGTCCTGTCACACCTGAAAAACACCTGCTCGCCTCGATGCCATCGACCTCAAACATCTACCACAAGCACTTCAAAGAGGCAAAATCAATTTTACACTATCAATAGAGCTTTTTCTACCTGCTGGCTTCACACTCACCTGATCTGCTGTTGTCAATTGAAGGTTATTTTATCAAGTTCCTTCAATTTATTAGTCCACCCGTACAATCCAGGACAACAGCAGAAAAATACCTTACAAAGTTAGCAGAACTCATGACACTTAACTATCTTTAGACAGTGTAAAAGAGCAGCTGTGCTCCAGATATGACTTTACTGGAGTGTCGTAAAGTCCCATTGACGTGCTGCATCTCACATGTTCATCAGCTCATCGACGTTCAGGCTCTTGAATACAGACTAATGTCTCCACATGCCCTCACAGAATAATAAAATCCCATAAGTCCCAAATGTGAATATTGACATTTACTTAGTCACACAACATTTATTACAGCACCAGTAGAGAGGGGCATAGTGAGCAATAAATTTCATTGCACCAAAATCATGTTTATCTCTCTCTCTCTCTCTCTCTCAAAATAATTAAAATGCTTAACAAAGGGACACCTCTGGTAAATTATGCACCTGAGAGAAAGTTCATCTTTAAGCCTGTGTAGAAAATTGAAATAAAAGTAACTCTAACAGGTGATTAATAAAAACAAAGTTTTTTTAATGTCATTTAGACATTCCTGAACATTTGTGTGGGCTGTACAATAACCTGGATCGGGGTTTGCAAGTTACTGTGTGTATTCAGACACCAGAGGGAGTAAAATCTACATACAGGCTGTTGTGAGCAATTGAATTACTTCAATATACTGTAATTATATATTACAAAAAAGTAAAACATTTTTTAAAAACTACCTGTAGTACTTAATCATGTCATATGTAATATATCAGCATAAATCGCTCCAAATAATTTGAATATATTCTAATATTTTGAGCTGTGGCCCGGCAAGATCCCAAAGAAAAACTAAAGGGAACAATTACATGTGATAGGTAATAACATTGAAAATTTCATAACACTTTAAACAAAAATCTAAATTCAATGCAATATATATAATCAGCTTGGTTTATATACCCCCTAAAATACCTTTTGGTCGGCGTCCTCAGAACATTCGTAGGCGGACTAACCCTCACAGCGGAGGGACATGCGTGCAGCTGGCCTCCGCGGACGGATCACCTATTAAAGCGGACGGCGGCGCACGTTTCTGTTATTGTTGAAAGCAGCGGCGAGCTGAGCCGTCAATCGGTCAGTCGCGACGTGACAGACCTGTGCTGTGATTTAAAACCGTACAAACTGTTTATATCGGTCAGCGAACGTGCCGCAGCTTCACGCGGAAGTGAATTTAATCGAAGGCCACAGTCGCTCCCGGTGCTGCCGTTAGCTGTCGGCGCGACGACGGAAGAAACGGCGATGTGTTGACTTTTGTCTTGTGGACGACATTAATGCTCGGCGAGGCAACGACAGTGATATTCAGGAGGAGAAAAACGCCTATTGTCTGTCGGACGTCTTGTCGAAGGAGACTGAGGACTAACGCCTCCAGATGAACAACACTTGTGTGTTGACATTTGTGTTACATCCTTCGTATTTTGTATGCTAACATCGGCTTGGGACTAGCTCGCCGATGTTTGCTAGCCTCATAGGTTGCTCCAAGGGGGCTTATTTTATGTGAGAGCAGGTTTGAGTAATTCTGATTAGATAAACATTGAAGTGTTGTCTCCATGTTATTGTTGTCGTGTTTGCAGTGACCCACAGCGGGCAGCAGCGATGACGCTGAGTGTAGCCAGGGTAATGTCACTGTCAGGCTAACAGATAGCTCGGTGTGTGCAGCCGCACTCTGTCTTTGCCTGGTCATGTCCTGCAGGGATCATCATATATGGCATCATGTAGACTGTCCCGCTGAATGACGGCTGGGGACACGCAGTTGAGCTTAGTGAGCCTCCCTGGAGAGTAATGCAAAGCTGGACTGCAGCTATCCAACTGGGTCAGAGACTGACAGCTGCCACTGATACAGTCTAGCTCAGGATTTCTTTATTTTGTATTTTGCTAGCCATGCTTAAAGCTGTCTGGTCAGCGTGATTGTATACATACACAAACATCTCAGCCTACTTGGAGGGCATGTGAGGGCACCATGTCCGGACGGCATCCCTATATTTCTGAAACAAGGTGCACCACAGCAGCCTATCATGAAATTAAATTTGCAGTGCCAGAAACAGCATCGCCTGGACTGAGTGAATAATTTGCTGTAGGATTATTTTCTGAGTGGGAGAGCAACATTTGAGGCTGTCCATCAGTGGCCATCAGCCCAGCGCCATGGAGACGGTGGGGGATTTTGAGTACAGCAGAAAGGACCTGGTGGGACATGGAGCCTTTGCTGTGGTGTTCAAAGGAAGACACAGGAAGGTAAGTAAATAGACTGACTGTGGTTTCCTTCCCTCCCTCTTCTCTTGCAGGATTAAAAGGGTGGCCAGCAGGCATCTTCATTTGAAAATCTGGGTCAGTCCGTGGCAGTGCACAATGCAGCTCTGCAGCACTGTATGTGGGCTGTCATCTGTTTTGTGGGGGTTATAAAGCACACTTCTTTTATGGCTAAACTTGTAGACCCAGTGTGATGTAACATGCATTTCATGCTGTGCCAGGTGATTGCAGTGTCATATCATCAGCCAGGCAGTTGGAGACATGTATTCATGGTTTGGTTCATTCATGAAACCTATGAGTCAGGCAGCAGTGAATGACTTGCTGACGTACGGAGGCAGGAGGGATGATGGGATGCAGAGTTTTTCTTTTGCCTTTTTTAAGGATACAAGCCTGCCCTATGCAAGTCCTGCAGCAGGTTCAACCATGCTGAAGCACTGAAGGCTATAAGATTATTACCATAATGCTCAGACATGAGGTTAATTCTCTTTATTTGACTGGGGTGTGTTTTTTTTGTTTTTTTTTGGTTGCCACAGAAGGACACAGGACTGGTAGGTTTGTTTGTGTGTTTGTGATGCATGACACGACATCGCGTGGCCCCCTGTTCCCACTGGTGTGGAACAGATGGTCTTGATTCCTCAGTGAAAGACCAATTAGAGCATCCTCACACTTCCTGTGAAAAGTGGTCAGTGCAGTCTGTGTCTTTTAAATTGACTCGATAACGACCTCACAGCTTGCCACCAGTCACCCGGTCATCCCTGGACGCTGTGCATGCCGGAGCACATCCATCCACTGCTCACATGCCTTCCTGTCTCGTTCAAACTGCACAGCCATGTGATCAGGGTGCAGTTTAAGTCCCATCGTCTCCATTCCATTTAACCTATTTATAGGATTATTTCCGTCTTCAAGGTGCAGGAAGGTTGGAGCCACCTGAATGTGACTGAGGTGTTATTTGGTATATTTGAGCTCCTGTTGCACCAATATGAAGTATGCAAACTCATTATAGACAAGGCAGGTCAGTCAAGCATCATTCCTTAATACACCTGCTTAATAACAAATGTCAAGAAAACTCATTGTACAAGCTAACTACATTTACAACCTGAAAAACTATTACAACAGGTCGACCCCTCTGTAACTCCAAAATATAATTCATAACTCCGATTGAGCTGCAACATGGCACAGTTGTCTCATGTTCCAGTGCACGTGGGGTGCAATCGTTTTCGGGATTAATAAGCAAAAATTTTAAACAACATACATCATGGTTAAAAAAGATCTGCTGATTATTTTGGTCAACAAACTCATTGTTTGTTCTGTAAAGCATCAGATAATGACAGAATGGTAATGGCAATGATGTGAAACAGAAAAAAAGCAGCTGATAGGTGATGCTAGACCTGCAGACGACGTCTTTGTACCACGTACCACCCATAAATAAAGAAAATGATATTAAATTTAAGGAACCCTTTTTCAAGCTCTGCTTTACTTCAGGCGGTTGTCCTTCTCTAGCTGTGAATATCCCAAAAGAAACTAATTTTCGTTTGAGGCAGCTTAAAATGTCTTATACTGTCAGAGGCTTATGAAAATTATTAAGGATTAAACCTGATAAATGTGTGTGTTATTTGAAATGTAATGTTAAAGAGTTAAAGCTCTATTTTAAAATGCTATAATGAGTTAGAGGAGGTTTCCAATGTTTAACCTTGGCATGGACGAATAAGTTGGGATCCATTCATACACCCTCTGTCATCTCTGTGCCAGCGGAAACCTCACATTTAAATATCAGCTGCCCAAATAACATTAAAATTTGATGATTACGTATTGATACTTTTGGCTGCCATTGTCTCCATGAACGATCATAGCACCTGCGGACAACAGTGCTAATCCCTTTGTGTGTCATGCCTCTAATCGGCTGTGATTCATTAATGAGAGTGTGCATTATTTTGGAAAATAATGGACAACCGCCTAGTCTGCACTGCTCTACTGTCCATTATGTGGTGGCCTGCTACTGAGCCATTAGTTGAGCTCGTCTCTCCTCCATGCCCACGCCCTCCAGCATTAAATGATGGGCCAGCCATCACTTTTCTCTCTCTCTGTATGCGCGTAGCGTTCGCAGCTCACTCACACTTGGCTGGACGGACTGTCAGGGAGCTGGGGATGGATGCAGCTCTGTTGGCAGCGTATTACACAGACTTGTGTCACTGACATGCAGTGTTATCGCACGGCTTTTATGCCAGAACAAGAACGTCTCCCTTTAACCTTTTTTTAGGAGTTAATTTATTCATGTAAATCCTGCCTTAACTTCCTGTTTCTTCATATTTGGTGTGTGGATTTTTCAAGGGCGGAGACAACGTCTTGCTGGGTTTACGTCTGTGTCCTTCACTGGGTGTTTGCATGTGCTGCACATGTCCTGAAAGCCTTTGAGCTCACGTGATCTCCAAAAGTCTTTTTATACCAGCTCCAGCAGCTCATCTGGAAACATTATCTTAGCCCGGGGGAAAAAACAAGTCCCTGTGCTCTCTTTTAGTTTTTAGTGTAAGTAGGCTACTTCCCATTCCAGCTGTCATCCGAGTGTCTCGTCATTCAGCGAGTCATTCGGTACAGAAACCATGAGAAAGCTAAGTGACCCACTGTTATTGGGACGGCTGAAATTTCCTCCCTCCTTCAGGCCAAGCCTTACACAGGCTGGCAGAATAGGCTTTCAGCACGCACACAAACACTTATATAGTGTGTCAGTATAAATTGAAGTGCAGCTGCAGCAGCACTATATATAATTTGCCCAGTTTGGCTATGCAGTATATACAAAAATGTACTGTATATGTTGTGACTTTTCATCTGTTATTTAAGGCAGTGGCTCGTCAATATTTTCTAGGCTCATTACACACAAACTAAAACATCTCAAGCATTTTTACACTTTTAATCCCATAAATCATGACTCACAGCTGAAAAAATAAAGAACAAATAAAGAACACGTCTCAAGTATAAGAATATTTCACTGTAACTGTATAAGCCACAATCATCAAAATTAAAACAAACAAGGGCCAAAACACCTAATTCTACCTACAGTGAATATAGAGTACAATTCATTTAATTAAGTAACAAAAAATGAACTTTTCCACTATACTGACATTTTTGGAGATGTACTAGTATATGTGATGGCAGGTAAATGATTGAAAATAATGTAAAATAAGCATTTGTGACTCATTTTGTTAGACACAAAGTCACTTGTTTCAACAATAGAACATTTTATATTGATAAGATAAGTGTGTCTCAACTTAATCATTGTTTTTTGAAAACTTCTCCTTGCTCTATATGCCATCAAATTGGTAGGTATTTAATCATCCAGGTTTAATTTTTAACAATTACTTAAACAAATTTGTGATGTTACTGGCTGATGTGGAATTTTTTCCTTCTCATTCAGAATACATACAGTCCTTAGATTGTATCATAAGAATACAGATGATAGTCATGGGATGTTCTTTGTGTTCACCAGTTGGTCATGTTTTCACGCTAGAGCACAAACAAAAGTCAACTAAATGATTAGATGAAACAGTTTGTCAGCAGTTATCTTTACAGTCAAATGCTGGTGTTGTTTTGCAAATATAAATGTGAAAATACACAATGTTTCAGCTCATTTTACTTCTTCATTTTACAGCATTTGCTGCTTTTTTTGGACTGATTTCTGGCTATTTTTTGTTAATTTAATCAAGCAAAGATTAATTGAAAATAAAATTAAGTACAGCTCTAGTTCATACAGAGTTGGGTTACGGTTAACAGAGGCTGGCTGTCTTTTCTAAAGCAAATACCACCTCTGATAACATTGCAAAACAGTTTCTGCGATTAAACATTAAATTCAATTTCAGAAATTTGTGAACTTGGGCATCTTAAGAAGAAGCCATGTCCTTAGCTTGACATGCTCATCAGATGAAATAAATCAAAACAAGCTTCAATAGAACCTCTTGGAAAACATAATGCTGGAGAAAGCTGGATATGTGTTAAATCGTCAAATAGTGTGGCAACCATTGAGACTCATTTAGGAAACATTTTACAAGAATGTTGGAACGAGTTTATTTTAACTCTCTCTCTGTCCTCTTCACCCTGCTCTCCGCCAATAGAAGACAGATTGGGAGGTGGCCATCAAGAGCATTAATAAGAAGAACCTGTCCAAGTCCCAGATCCTCCTCGGCAAGGAAATCAAAATCCTGAAGGTCAGCACAATACTTAATTGCCTCTCACTAATCTTCATAGTTAACATAAATACTGGTGTGACATTGACCCTTTGTGAGTCAGTACCTTGGATAGAAATATTATTGAATGTGATCACATTAGCTTCCTGCTAATGAACCCGTCTCTCTCTTCTCTCATCTTTAGGAGCTGCAGCATGAAAATATTGTTGCACTTTATGATGTCCAGGTAGGTTCATCTTGTTTTCTGACTTGGGTTTTGTTGTTTCTGTGCATCTGTTAGTTTCAGACAGGCAGGTATGTCTAAAATTTGTTTTTCCTGTCTAACAAGTCTCGAAAAACTTGTCGGATGAAACCACATGCACAAATCTCTTAAGGCTGTCAAGAGCATTGATTCCTCCATCGGCTAGTTCTTTATTTTACTGCTGAGGAAGGTTTCCATCTGTCTCTCTCTTGACACAGTCCGTCTGAGTCAAAGTTGTACTTTTGCAGTGGTTCAACCGTCCGATTGTCAGGGTACGACTGTAGTCAACGCAGCTTCCTCCACAACCCTGAAAACACAGAGTTGGAGCCTAAATGCACCACGGTGACCAATGCCCTTGAAACATAACATTCTGCCAATATACCCTCTTCACGGGCTCAAGAAAAGGGGTGAAGTCAGTTGGCTTTTTTGGGTATTTTAAGTAGAGGTGTAACTATTGATTATTTTAATCATTGATTAATCTGATTATTTTCACGATTAAACGATTAATCGTTTATTCAGATCCCAAAGTGACACATCTTCAAATTGCTTCTTGAGGCCAACCATTAGTTAAAAAACCCAAAGACTCTTCGTTTACTGCTACAAATGACAAACAATAGAATCAAATCTATATATTTAAGACGCTGGAACCAACAAATGTTTAATGATTTTACTCAAAACAAGACAGAAATGATTATTCAGTTATCATAGTTATTGATTAATTTACCTTTAAACAATTAATCAGTTAATCGTTGCAGCTCTAGTTCCAAGTTTACAGAGCTACACAAGTTGCAGAATTAAACTGTTAGCTTTTAAAATTTTGAAAAGCTAATTCATTTCAAAGTAATGTCTGATTGTTTAGCAGATTACAACAACATGGTATAAATAGTTTGGAATAAATTTAGGCCAATTTGCTGGAAAAAAGTGCCCTTTTGGCCCCTTTGGCAATAGTCTAGTTGTGTCTGTAGCACACGAGCAGTGACAGAACGCAGAGAAAGGTGTGAAAAAGTAACATATAATGTTACCAATCCAATCGGTTCTACTGACTGAACGCTATTCTAATTTTCCAAAAAAGGTGTTTTTTGTGACATTTTTAGAGCTAAATGATGGGAAAATGTGGCTTAGTTTGAAAAATATGGGAGTTCTCCTTTAAGTACTAATGAAACAGCTCATCACATCAGTATCTCCTTTTACTGAGGACCTGTGCACATGCGTACCTGAGCAGCAGCAGCATGTCCTCTCAGTCTGTAAAACTGTAACACTAGCTAATGAAAACTTATCCCCATAAAGGAGAGACCGTTTGAGTATAATGTGATATTTTCTGCTTCACTTAGAGTGTTTGATGAAGATGGCTTACCAGCAGTTTTTTAATTTCATTTTTACAATAAGCTCATTACTACATAGCATACAATAACAATTCCTCAGCTGAATTTAATGATTAAAGCAATGATAGATTAATTTTAGTCTCATAATAATGTGATTATTTCCAATAATGTGAGCTAGGGTGAATCTATCAGAACCATGAGCTCTGAACATTGGTTAATGAGCCACACAGCTTTGCTTCAATTTTTAATTTGATCTGTCCATCTACATCAACGTGGTGACTCTTACCCCCGTTGGTACTGCAGAAAGCTGGCTGTGAAACTGAAATTTCACGCATTTCTAAAAATGGTTTATGCACTATATCACCCAAACAAACTACTGCTACTGTAACGTGTTTGACCAAGCTGTGACGCCTGAGGAAAGTATGATTGAGTGGAAATGCCTGCTTTGTTCTTAGTCTGAAAGGCCATAGTGTCACATTTACTGGTTGATGTTCATATTTGAAACAAACACACAGCTCTTAACTCCTGTGTCTTCTGGCTGGGAGCCGGACATCTAGCTGAGTTCTATATCACGTCCACCGTAAAACCCAGGTGAATGAGAACGAAAGTGAGCAAAAGAAATGCTCATTGCAGGCAGAATATTAATCTGTAATTTATTTACGGTTACTGTCTCACTTATTACCTGCCATGTTGTTTATATTCTGATAATACAGTGCATTAGTGATGTTAATTAGATGTTCAGAGGCTGGTTCTCGTTCCTGAGTGGTGAGAGGTGTTGTGAGAGGCTTTGATTGCCTCCAGCAGTGGTTTGCAAAAACAAAGCTTGAGCAGATGTTTGTAGTTTTTTAGATAGATTGTAGAGAGCAGTGAGTCTTTGAGTCGCATCAGTTGGCAGTCATTTATTGTGTTTCCATTGACGTTTATGTTTTTCACTGCATGAAGGCTGTGTTTCCGTTGAAGATTTTTGTAAAATCTGAGTGTCTCTTCCATCCGATGCCCTGAATTGACTACTTCAGGACCAGAATTGACAAAATGAGGTAGAACCAGTGATGATGAAGCACTTCCCACATAGCAGTGGTACTTCCTGTGTTTGTGTAAGCCTCCCGCAGTCCATCCATCCTTCCACTCCTCCACCCATCTCATCCTTTTATCAGGTCTGCTTTTGTAATAATTTGATCTTATTGAAGATGGCTGAGGATCCCAGCAGGACACAGTAGAATTTGTAACTCCAATCAGTAAAGACATTTTTTGACACTTATAGTGTAATTGTGACTTTAAAAACTGGTTCTTTATTATCATGTTGTACAACTTATTTTGCTCCTCCATTATTGGAAACTGGGGGGAAAAGAGAAAGCTAGAAGGAGTCAAAAAGAGACATTTTATGTGTTTTCTATTTGTTTAGAGAGAGCAGCGGGAAGGCAATGTGTGGTGCATGTCATATTGGAAAATGTGTAAAGTTATGGTACTGGAAGGTGATTAGAGAGATAGATGAGACCATGTGCAACCAGCCAGCTTGATTGAATTTAATTGGCTGAACTGCAGTGAAAACTGAAAACAGGACAATAAAAGCCAGCTCGACTTTTTTGCTTGTTTGTTTAGTTTATGGAGGGTTATGTGAAACCACTGCAGACTGATGGTGTTGTTACCTTCACAGAGAGTCGGCTAATGTAAAAAAGACAAACTTTGTGCTTAAGATTTGCTGATGTTGAAGTATAACTGTCACAAACTGTAGTAATGGCTAATTACAAAACAAACAAAAGGCTTTAGCATACCTGTGAGTTTACCGCCTTTGTCCAACAGTTTCTCTCTTGTCATGTCAATCACAATATTCACGTTAGTTGTGTAGATTCATGGAATTGTTAGACCTTCATCGATGTGTCTATTAAAACTGGAGGTGCACTTTTAGTTTAGTGGTCAACATTTATTGGCTCAGGCTAAAGGTATTTAAGAGTGCTGATTTAAAAAGAGAGTTTGCTGCAATTAAAGTTTGATTACCTGAGTTTATAAAGTGGATGTTTTGATACTAAGGCCTCTGTAGTTTTACATAGTTAATATTTTGAATGTGGGACCTTAACAGTGCAGTGTGATATTTCAACTTCCAATTGTGAATGCGAAACACTTGGCAGTGAAGCTTAAAAAAAATAGTAAAAGGAGAACAACATGATGTGTGTTCTCCCTTTCTACAAGAAATGTATCAAAAAAAGATGTGTTTTGATGACGTTAGCCCTACTCCCTCCGATCTAGTTTTGTTTTCGTATCATCTCCACTACTCTCAGGTTTGCAGGTCTGAATCAAGGTAATTTGTATTATGTTTAGTACATTCATGACGGTTTAAATGTATTAAAAAGACCTTATTACTTAAAGAATCAATTACTTCATTGCAGGGGATAAATTACCCAAAATGCGGCTTGCTTTTCTTTTTCTGTACCTGTAATGCTGGTCTGTGTGTCTGATAGCCAGTGTAATAGTGTTCTTTTCCTCTCTTAGTGACTATCAGTCAAGTTTCTTGTGTTTGCTGCCCTTTGGTAACCAAGACCTCTCCTTCCTGTATTTTTTTTAATTTCCATTCATCATTTACTTTGTAAATTTATGCATCTATATCCTCAGTTTTCTCCCCAGGTTCGTCTGCTGTTGTGGTTGATGTTGTTAAAAACCACATGCATGACTGGTTTACTCAACAAATCAGGAAATGTAACCCAAGTCGGAATGTGCAACTGTCTAGTCAAGTCATGCCTTTATACATCGTTTGATCAGAGAAACCACAGATATTAACTCTGGACTGTCTCTCTCTCATTAGAATGTTGCTTTTGTGAAAAATTCATTAAAGCATTCCAGCATTTGAATGGGCATGTCTCATTTTCTCTGTTAAACACTGATGGAAACTGTCTGCGTCGGTGTTGGAAAAAGTTATGTGTATATTATGATGTGTTAAAAATACCTTGTGTTTAAAAGGTTACTTGAATCTAGCTGAGCAGCCAAAATACTCAGAAATTTAGTCAAAGATTTCTTTGAAGTCTGCTGATGTTTTTGCCGTAACCAACAAGATGTAGGTTACCTATTTACACTCTCATAAAACTGACCCACAAACCCAGGCCTTTGTCCTGTCTGCTGTATACATTATGGGTGGTTCTTTAGGCCCGTTGACAGTGGATGGCTGGTTCGTGAGGGCAAGTCTTTGACTCAGCAGTCCCTCTTTGTTCTGTTATTGTTCAGTCATCAAGCCTGCAGTGGAAGTAATAACAGAGCCAATTCATTGTCTTAAAATGTGCAACCGTTTGGTGGCAACAGCTTTATTTGTGATGTTGTCCTTGAGATGTATATCTGAAGAAGTGGGCAAAATCTCTGATTATCCATTTCGTGGCTGAGTACCATTTTGATTTAATTTTCCCGTCTAAGCTGGGCTTGCTTGGCTCCCACCCTAGATCTCTTTCCCCTCCTTCTGGCTTAGTGTTGCAAAGTGGTTCAACGTGACATGGCAAGTGTTCATCCCCCCAAAAAAAATCTGTTGCTCTTCGCAGATTTCAGATAAAAAACAAATGTAGAAAGTTTAAAACAGCTAATATCTTCTGGATCTATATTTTGTTATGATGAAAATTATTTAGGTGTTATTTGGTGCTGCGTAAAACAGCAAACCCGGAATAATGGCGATTCTTCAGTGTGGCAGTACTGCTGGATGTCTGTAAAGGGCCTAATTTTAGCCTTGTTTAAGTGATGGGGAGATACCGTGACCTTTTTCTAAGCATGATGCTTCTATTGCCGTGATTCATACAGTTTAGGGTTTCAAATGTAGCTCAAGCTAATTCCATGACTGGGTGCACTTGAGTCCAAACAGGGGTGGATATCGCTCTCTCACAGTATGTTGTGTCATTATTTTACTGAAATATCTCAAAAAATTGTAGATTGATTGTAATGAAATTTAAACATTCATGATTCCTAGGTGATGAATCCAAACTTGCCCTTTGCTCTATCTCCACCATGGTGTTTATGTTGGCAGGATTACCATGAGGTTTGGTTCCCATATTTTTGTTCCTCACAGGATGTACTGTAATGTGTTTGGTTATCCTCAATATAACATCTAGCACTGTTATTAGGTAAAAATTCAGGTTATTTAATTGCTTTTTGATGGAATAACTACAATATTAATGACATTCCTACTGGCATTAATTGTATGTCTTGCTAAATATGTCAATATATCAAGTGTTAACATGATGACACACGAAACTATTATGTTGAACGCCCTTATAAAATCATTATACCTGTCTGGCTTAGTCATTTGTTGGCTTGCTGATATTAGCATTTGCCTCAGAGGACCACTATGCTCACACAGACTCTTCGAGCTGTTAGTGTTGTTGTTGTATCAGTTGTTGTAGTACTCCAGCAAGCATTTGGCAGATGGCAGGAGGAGGAGTTCAGTCCAAACATGCAGTGAACTTTCATAGTTGGATCATTACAACAAAGTCAAATGAAAGTGACATCTGCAAAGCTGTTGTGAAATATAACATATATACGTTTCATCAAGCATATTTAGGTGCTATATTCAGTGTTGCTCCAGCAACTGCTCCAGTAGTTAGCAAAAAATTTGGGCATGAAACAGTTATCAGCTCAAGTTTTTTAACCATATCCTAAACTATAGTCTTGATTCTAATTTTTCCCAGCTGACTGTGTCTGTTCAGTTTGTAGAGCATCATACAGATGAATCTGCATTGGGTTGGTCTGAACACTGAACAAACATTGAACAGGACTGCTTATGTTCTTTTGTATGTTTGAGTTAGTTTCACAATGGAGGTGGGAGGTCATTCACGCAACATCGCATTGTGACATAATGTGTTAAGACCCCACTTTACTACCTCAGCACTTCTTGTGTTCTTTGCTGAATCCATAAAACAACACTTCTTTCCAAGCACTTCTGAGCCATGCAGATTTTCAGTATACAAAAGATCAAAGATGATAAATTGATAATCTGAATTTTGTTGAAAAGGATTTAAAATGTAACTTCATATGTACCCTTTCTCTGCCATCTTTTTGGTATATGATAAAGCTCAGGCTCAATGTAACTTAGGCTGCAGGTGTGTGACTGGTTAAAGAAGTGCCAGCTACCTGCCTGCTACTAGAATAGCTGCATTGACCAAAGACTGCATGGCTGGCTGTGGGAGTATGACAGATTGCTGGTCTTTTTTACCCCGCTGTAGTTTGGTGGAAATCTGCTCATTTGCTGCTTTTAATGACAGTTTCAGGCACACGGTGGAGTGGTTTCCCATCCTCCTCCTTGGAGCTGTTAATGTTAAGCAAGCCGTAGCAGTGTGAGGCTGACGGCTATAAATATAAGGTGTCTTGTGTCAGGACCCTGTGGCTCTTTCCTCCCTCTCTCCGCTCTTTCTCGTGCTGTACGTTACAGCATGGTCATTTGTTAAATTGGAAAAAATACAGGAGATGTGTGTGTGGATTGATTTTACATTGGAAAAATAATTAACTGTAAAATTTACTGAGGTGGCCAGACTTAATTTAACTCCAACTGCCAAATGGTGCACACACATGTTGTGAAGTGTAATAAATTATTTATATTCAGCCTGGGGAATTGTAATTATTTAAGAAAAATTGCAGTGTCAACTGCGCCAGATGGATTTCTCAGCAGGTCTATGACATTTAAGCAAACTCAGCTTGCACTTTAATGGTCATAGAGTAGGTAGGTCACATTTTATAATGAGCTAGAGGCATTCTTGACTTTGATAGAATAATCCCAACTCAAGATGGTAAATGGTCTTGCATTTGTGTAGCACCTTTCAAGTCTTTTGACTACTCAAAGCACTTTCCAGTGTTTATCACATTCACCCACTCATACACCATCTATTGCCTTTTTTTATTAGCATGGTACCTACTCAACTCGCCTCAACTTGACTGTTCCATTTTTCACTGGGAAAATGTGGTACGTGGTTACAACTTTTAGTACCATCTTGGTTGAAGTTCCAAGCGAGTTGAGGCGATACTGAAAAGGTGTCACAAACTTTTGCAGACCATTGATTGGTCAGAGAAAATTGTCATAGTTGCATATTCCTTTTTACACTTACATTTACAACATGTATATTTAAGTAATAGCGCAGCTACAGTTTATTAAATAGCTCATAATATTTGACCATATATGCAAACATTAGTGTGCCCTGTTGAGTTGCCTTTGAGCAGGAGACTCATCGTCTGAACACTCTAGTAATGTTTTCAGCTTCTTGTCATGGAAAATTGTTCTCCTTGCTGCGGCAAACAGCCACCTACCAAGAATGAAAAACAAAATGCTTGTTATATCCTCCATTGTTGTTGTTTTTGTTTGTGTATGTCATGTACTGTACAGAGTTGGTAACATTGCAGCAATACAATTACAACACAATACAATTTGCGGTTCAGTATCTTGCCTAAGGACTCTTTGACACACTGACTGCAGGGGGAGGAATCAAACTGCTGATCCTCTGATTGAAGAAGGACCTGTTTTATCTCTCGAACAACGACTGCCCCAAACAAATGCGATTTTTTTTTTTTTTTTTTCACAGCTTTACACTGCTTATCTCGTTTGCCCAGGCATGATAACCAAACTCAATCATTAGCCATCTCCAGATCTTCTAACCACATGTTAAGGTTGCCATCAGCAAATTTGGGTAGCCAACCACTGAAGAACACTGTAAAACGCAGATGAAAGCTTTATAAAAATCCAAAACCTTGAGTAGATTAAAGTTTTTTGAAGAGTGAATGTTCACAGGCATGAAAACGACAGATTTGAATCCCCATATGAATGGACATTTGAACCTAACATTTAGATTTTTAAATGAGATGGCATCATGTAGTTGGTGGGGCTTCTGTAAGGGTCTTAATTTGCTATATTAATGTCGTCAACAGAAAGAGGAAATCATTGGAGATTAAAAAACAGGAAGTGGGAGGCTGGAAGTTTATTTTTGAAAGGCTTGGTTTGTGAGCCTCCCTGAGTTGGTGTTTCTCTTAAAGAACATTGTGTTCTAGGCTCTAAAGGGAATACATTATTACAATGAGTGTCCTAATTACAGAAGGTGTTGGAAACTCACATGGAGGAGGCTGAAAATAAAGAGGGGCAGCACATGTTCTTGAAAACACTTGGGAGGATTATCGGAGTTTACTGAGTTTTTCCTAGAAAATGTGCTTTCTGAACCTTGCTTGGCAACCGTCCACATTCCTTTCCAGAAGTTTGCTTTACAGACATGTAACTGGCTGGAACAGAAACTCGGAGGAAACCACTGTTACCACACTGACGCCAACCCTTAGTCATCTGGTATATGAACATGTGCTTTGTGTGTAACATGTTTGATCCACACACTAAGAAACACTCACCTGATCTCCATATGACGCTCTTGCGTAATGTGCTTATAAAAATTACTGATGAAATGATGGCAATAAAGTTCACGGTCTTGGCACTAAATGTAAACATGCACAAATTCTCTGTCCTGTTACATGATTTGACCTTTAGCAGGGAGGCATCATCAGCAGTGTGTGTACTGTTCAGGGTGTAAATAACAAATAGTACACCTACTAAAAAACAAACGTTTTCCCCCTCCTTACCCAACAAGCAGTCCTGACTTTTTGGCCTCAACCGGCACATGATTGTTTTTTTCCTGCTACTCTTGGTGACTTACTCATCTGTCCATTGTTTTGCTGTTATTTCAAAGCACAGACTTCTTTACTCCCAAATTTCACCAGTCTACTCAGAATCAACCGGATTACACTTGTAGCTTGCGTGACAAAAGTGAATTGGGGGGGGTGCTTCACCCCTCCCAGTGTACACTCTAGGCTGTACATTTTGACCACATCCCATCCCCCCATATTGTTACATAACGTCACACTCCTGGAGTTTCAGTGTGATGCAATAACTGAAGGGATAAGCACACACACTGTTTATTTTGATCATACAGTGGCTTTTGGCATTCCAGATCATTTCTGTGTTTGTGTTTCCATAGCCTTTGTATTACATTGGTCCGTTTTCATAGCTGATGATAATAAAAACCCTCTCATCCTTCCGCCCAGCCCTGCTGATTTGCATCCTTGCGAAACGGCTTGTAAACAAGGTTATGATGACAGAGAGGCTATTTATATCAGGGCTGGAAGATTGTATGCTGGAACAGAACGTTTTGGAGCCCAGTGCAATGACCAGAGTCCACTGATTTGGACTTTATTTTTTTCCCCACTTGAAGCACGTGTGTAAAAAGTAGTTCGCCAAAGCATTTGCTCTTGTAAACAGTTCCACTGTCACTTTCATAACTGTGAGCGATTTCTGCTAAGTCCTTACAAACAAAGGCTGCTCTATATGCAGCTGTCACCACCTGCCTCTTGACATTCATCCCACTCTTCGGCAATTAGGCAACAAACTAAACTGAGGCCACTGCAGCTGCCGTAGGTGATAACACAGTGCAACAAACACACACAAAAAATAGATGTTCCTCCAGGCAGCAGTTTTCTTAGAAGTACTCTGCTGTGTGTTATCAGTTTTGTCCGACGCTGGGTCGTGGTCACTCATGTTTGTGATTGTGTAAGAATGTTCTTCAGCGACGATGGCCAGCCATCACTAGTGTCTACATCTGTGTGTTTTGTGACGAGTTCAGTGACGTAGGAGTTATCTTCACCTCCTGTGGTGACCCTGCCCCCCGGCATTTTACTTTCCAATACCCCGCTCTCCTTCAGACTGCAGCAGAGTACATCCCCTCATTACGTTATCCCCCTTAGCCCCCTCAACACACACACACATTCTCACGTAAATATAGTCAGTCATCCCCCACCAACACCTGCTCCAGATGGAGAAAACACAGTAGGATTGAAAAAGACTGAGCTACTTAGCCAACCAAACAACCAAGCCCATTAGCTCAGGGTCACACATAAGTCATCTTACATGGCACTGTGCTGGAGCTAATGGTCGACTTAGGCTAATATTGTGATAAATAATAAAAAATACTGTATTTCTTAATATTGTCATGTGCTAACTAAAAAATACTAATGGGTGCAGACATAGGATAAGATGATATGTTATTTATTTATTTTTAATGTAATTTAGTCACAGACCTATTTTATTTTATGTCCTCCACATCAGCTAACATCTGCTAAAGTGTAGGTATAATGTTTTACATAATTTTAGTAATTTTAGATACCAAAATATGTCAATACTGTGCATAAATAAAGTTGTTCCAAACTACAGCTGAAGGCAAGGACAGAGTCACTATTTTCATCTATAAATATGGATATAGTGACAAAACATCCCTTGAAACTTCAAATTCTTAGTTTTGTTCACTTGTCAATGTTTATTTACTATCATTATATAAGAGTAGCAAATAGCAAATACTATTTAAGCAAATATTTGTTTTTCTCAGTTTTTCTGGAAAGGTTTTTACAATTTTAAAGCATTCATCAAAGTAGTTGCAAACGTTTTTGCTAAATGTTTTGGGGCTTATATTAAATCACATTACAGCTTCAAATGCCCTCTCAGGGAAAATGGCCCAGGAACTATTGGGGCCATGGTGGAAACATAGAATGTCTCTAATTAATCAAATACAAACTTAAAGGCAGCTATTACTTGTGTATACCTTCATTTACTCTGTAAACCAGCAGTCCATGGTACTAGCATAATGAGTACAAGGGATGCCTTGAGGATAGAAAACAATGTTATGTTTGAATTCTTGACATGTGACAATGTGTAACACTAAAACGTGTGGTAAAGAACATTTCCTGCATAGCTGCTATGCTGTTAACAGTTCTGTCAGGATTAAACAATAAGCCACTGACCACCAATTTTTTTCAGAGCTTTTTATTTTATGTAAAATAGAATTTCATAAACATTTTTCATCAACAGCACAGTAAACTGTATTTTCTCAAAACACTTTAGTTTATCATGAAAATGTACTTTCTGTTAATTCTCTTGCTCTAAGTTGATCCCTAGAAGCTCCATCATGCTGCTTTTTCCAGTTTGATTTTTCACAATGGTTTATGTTATCTGGGAATAATCTTTTTGACTTGTAGATGTTTAACATAAAGTATACTGTGCCAGTTGTGTTGTAAGCCACAAATGATATTTTCATGAGACAAAAATACATGTTCAGAGATGGCAAGGCCATCAAAAATAGCTACTGGTGCAGCTGTTTTTTCGAGGCTGTGTGTTTTCACTGACAGCTGCATCAGGATGAATGGCCTCCGTAACTGATTCTGTGTCTCTTCTCCTCCAGGAAACGCCAAACAATGTTTTCCTCGTCATGGAGGTAAGTAAGGAAACGTGACTGTGTGGACATTTCATGAGTCAGAACTTGTGTCCTCTTATGTGCCAACACCCGTGTTGGGAAATGTGTCCATTCGGTTTAGCAGTTGTTAAAGTTATTAGCTGATCTGCAACACACTTTATTAAAAGGGATATAAATTATGATGTGTTCCTTTTACAAAAAGTACCCCAAGTACTCATTTTGGATTAATGGTTTACATCCAGCACGGGTTGTCAGCATATGTTCTTCCTCTTTTGGCAGGCTTCACTGCTGTCATCCCCCTTCCCTGTCTACCATCTGTCATATTTTCTCCTTCTTTTAACACTGCGTTTGTTTCATGTCTTATCTTGCTGCCATGGCATTGTGTCCAACTTTACCCAGTCATTTCGCAACGTTAAGTTGGCTCCAGGCTTGAAAACAAACCATGACTGCGCCTCAGGTTACTCCCTAAAAACATGCTGTGTTTTCTAGGAATCACGTTCCCAGAAAACATTTGGTTTTAAGTCTTGTTTTGGTCTATGTTTGGACAACTCTTCATTACACTCCATTTATAATCCTCTGGAATCTTGTTTGTTGTGAACAACTGCCATTTGGCTATTTTACATTAATTTTAGCATATATAAATTACAGTTTGTATTTCAGTATGTTTTTAGAGCTGACACAGGTCATTAACAACAGATGCAGTTTTAAATCAATGACTGCACTCTGTCGTGTGACCCTCAGTCTGGCTAAATCAGTGCTGATGGCTAGCATGAAAAAGCTTGCCTTGATTAAATACTGGAAGCATCAGATTAACGTGTTTTGAAAAGATGAGTGCATTGATTCAGTTGCAATCTAAATAAATGGAATAAAGTATGACAAGGAGCTCAATTAATTTCTCGAAACAAAGCTAGAAGCAAAGAAAAATATTTAGAAGCACATTTTGAAATCTGCTTGGTTAACTTGCAGGTGGACTGCAATGCTCTGTTATTCGCGTGAGCCTGATTGTTTGGCCATTGATCTTTATTTATGTTATTCGTGCTAGTGCTCAACAGCAGACTTGGTTGTACGTGTCTATTTGAATTCAGTGCAATAACTGGTTGAACTCCGCACCCAGCACTTATTTCTTTTCTTATTTTTCTCTGTGCACTTTACCTCCGGTCAGCCTTCAACATGGCAGTTAAAGTACATTGACACCTGACAATGTGACTTACTGCTGCAGAGAGAAAGAGTGAACAAAATCCCCCCCACTTTAATCCTAAAAATTTAAAAGTAAAGTCTGAGCTGCCATCCTGCAGGTCAACTATTTCAGATAGGAGCAGAATCTTGACCCACTGAGTCATTCCAGACCTTCTGATTCCTTCTGAAGGTCCGGCTGTGCCTCTAGCTGTTTGTTCTGGTTCTGTGCTCTGGCTGGTCTTCACCACACAACACTTTCCCCCATGACTCAAACAATTTTTCTGCTTGAGTTGAATGATTTGAACTCACATTCATGACATAAATAAGGGGAATTTGCTTGTTTGCATCATTGTTGTCGCCTGACATGAATCTATTTGTGTCTTGTATGTGATCATGTCACACAAAAAAGTTTATCTTTCTGCTTAACACTTAATTACCATCAGATTCAACCAAGTCCAGAACTTATTGCAAACCAAACAAAAGCGAGCAAGCTATTTTTTTATTTGCTTGTTTGATTAACAAATGGAAGGATGTCATGTATGTCTTCTATCATTATTTGTGTAGAAACAAGAATGATTTACAACTATTTTGCACCACATGGTGTCTGGAAGCTCTTTCCAAGTGATGTGTTGTGTCTGCATTTTCACAGTTTCTGTATGTGTGTGCTTCACTAGCAGAAAGGTTACAAGTGTTGCAGAAAGGTGGCAAGTTAAAGAAAAACCTGAAGAAAATTAGCAGAAAAAGACATACAAAATGCAGATTCTTTGAACAATTGTTCAATTAATGCTTTAAAGAATTCAAAATACAAAGATTCCAACGTTAAAGTGGAACATAACTTGTCTTTTTTTGTCAGCACCAATGTAGCTACAGTCATCCAGCAGAGTAATTGATGAGCCTGCCATCATCCGGGCCAGGATTTTAACAAACGCTGATGAACAAATAGACAGACACACTGAAACATAACACCCCCATCATACCAAAATTTGCCTCTCAGCCGCATGCTGTTGAACCTGAATTTGTCCGTTGCTGATTGGTTGTTTGTGTCTTCTCACACAGTACTGCAACGGAGGTGATCTTGCCGATTATCTGCAAGGTAGGCATCTCAATAATCTGTCTCTCACACACACACACACACACACACACACACACACACACACACACACACACACACACACACTTACACAGACCTCATCAAAATGTGACTGAGAGTAGGTGCAGTAACCTGTACATACAGTTGAACATTTATTATTTATGCATGATAGGACTTAAATCGGGATTATGAGTGTGTGTTAATAAGTGAGTCTTTGTATGTTTTATTTTCTGTGCGGGTGGTGTGTGTGGGAACCACTACAGCTTTGTACAAAGTGTTCCTTCTCCAGTTCAGAGCCAGTCAGCACAGTGTTTATGCCATGCTGATAGTAGAGCAACCAGTTGCCAGTGGAATTATATTTAGATTTCATGAAAATCTGAGTTTTAGCATGCACTCAAAAACAGATAGTTAAGCTCCTAGTGATGGGTCCAATTACTTTACTGTCTCAACCACTAGTGTGCATTACCAGGTGTCAGTGACAACTTAATCTTAGGATGTCACTAACAGTTAGTCTAACATTACAACTGAGAGAACCTGAATGTCAAGTTTCATGTTTTGTTTTTTTTTTTGCACTGTTTTTATTAGATAACAGACAGTGTTATTAAATCCTTTGCACTCATTCATGGGACACTCTCGTCAAACACTCGTCTTTATGAAAAACATGATACAAAACACTGTTTAAACTCAGAAAGTAAGCTGTCGCATTACCTTGATCCCTGAATTGCTTACAGTTGTAGTTAAAGGATAACATGCCATTCATGCAACATAATAGTGGCTTTTATAATTGATAAGTACAATTTAATTCAATGAAAGAATAACATAGAAACAATAAATGTTAAAAGAGTAAAATCAGCATCTGTAGTGTGTTATGCACCATTTTTTTAATAAGTGAGAATAGTTGAGATTAAAGAGAAGACAAAATCTGACGTTTCTACTTGTGGGTGTAATGCAACACGATTTCAATATCTGTTATGATTTTAAAATTCCTCTAATCTGAGCTCAGCTTCACAAAATTTCTTTTTAGCAGCTCCTTTTCAGCCAGAACAAGTGGTGACCAAAGGTTTTTCTGTGCATGTCCTTCATTCAGATTTTGGAACAGATACCCGAAGCATTTAGGAAGCCTCAATGCTTCAGGTATCTGTTGGAAAATCTCTCCCCACATTTGCCATAGATGTGTGTCAAATGAGAGACAAAAACCTTCATAGTGTGTTGTGACCTGATATGAGTAGTTTAAATCAGGTCGGCAGATGGAATCTCTGATCCCCCCCGAAGAGGGTTAGATAAGCTCATGTGTTTACACCTCCCTTCCATAAAAACACTGATTGTGTGTCTGGAACAGCTGCTTTATCAATGCATCTTTGCATAATGTACCTGCCCTACAAGTCCACATTTAAAGTTTATGGCATGGGTCATGGTCAGGGTTCTTGATGAAAGGTTGGTCTCGAAGTCTTTGCTTGAGTAACACTGCTCGTTGTGAAATGAAACTCGACCAGTTGTTGACCAGCGTTTCAGACTGTTACCAAACTGCGTCCTCACCTTGATGTCATAAGTTACATTGACTGTGTAGGCTCATTTTACAGCTGCGAACACTGCATAGGTAACAGTCATCTTATATAAGAGGATGTCACAAGTGAACTATTGTTGTACTTACACAACATTTCCAAGTTAGAAGTTGGGCCACTTCGGTGCACAGAGAGCAAGTATCCCCAGAAATCTTAGATTAATGTTGATAAGTTGAGTGGTTTGATCTGGGGCGACACTGTAATCACAATGGCTTGATAAAATGAGAAAAGAAGAAAGACAAGACCTCTTAGTCTCACATTGGATTAGACTTGTTGAACTACCACAAGGGAAAAGGGCCTTCACTGCTTCAATTTACACTATTTACTGTAGGAGTAGTACTGTAATATGCTAATTATTAACTTTAATCAAGTGAGCTTGATAAGCACTCTGGTAGCTGTCAGAGCAGCTGCAAAATATTAATGTAATTAATATGTACATTTAAAAACATTTTTTGTTTGTATATGTTAACTCTGCATCATGTAAATGCGGACTAACGAAACAAGTTATCAGTGTGCTTCATTATCCAGCAGGAAGCACCTGAATGAGATCCATTTTTCAGCCTTCAGATGATTCCAGGAAAAGACATAGACAAAAAGTCCATCTTAATGAGCTAATTTGTGCCTCTGTACACTGTGCAGTTTCATTCAAACAAAGAGAAAAACTTTACAAGTTGTTGACATGCCATGTTTCTCACCAAACTTGGTACAAACATTTTGATTACCCTGCAGTGTTCCTCTTTGTTTGTGTTGGTGCATAGCTGCCTTTAGTGGAGAGTTACTGTTAGCTGTCAGTGCAAAAACAGTGTAGAAAACATTGGCAGGACTGTAAATGGCACATGCATACAGGACAAAAACACAAAAAGAAGCACCAAGCCAGAAACTCTACAGAATAACTTTAAGGAAAAACTGTGGAAGAGTTCTCAACAGTCATCACTGACGAACTGCATCAACTTGTTTTAAACGTTGCTTATTCCATCCCTAACCCTACTTTGCTTACCACCATTTTGGATCTGTTCCTCAGCTAAAGGGACGCTGAGAGAAGACACACTGAGAGTTTTCCTTCAGCAAATTGCTGCTGCCATGCGCATCCTCAACAGCAAAGGCATCATCCACCGGGACCTGAAACCCCAGAACATCCTGCTGTCGTATGCTGGTCGCAAGAGGTCCAACATCAGTGGCATCCGCATCAAAATAGGTCCTTTAATTTGCCTCTTTTTAAATGTTAAAAGGAGTTGGAACGGGGTTGAAAAGAGTTAGTAATATGGTGATTAGTTTTTCTGAAAATTTACTACTAACGTAATTACTTTCCAGATTTGATGTCAATATGCTTATGCATTTATTGTCAAAAGTCATGTACTACCGAGTCCATGAAGGTGATCATTTTCTGCCTACATAACCTTGTCTTGATAGTGAAACAAATGGCCTCTAAGCTGTGTAGGCTAAAACCCATCATATATTGTTGACTGGACTGTTGTAATTAATGCATTTCTGACAACACTCAGGGGCTCTGTTATCGTTGAAAGGCCGTTATTTGCATGCACTACTGAACTATTTTCCTCCCAAGCATCATCCAGAGTCCCAACAATAGTTGTTTGTGTCACTAGTAATAATAATACATGTGTAATGACTGGTTTGTTTCATGCCTCCGTCCCACAGCTGACTTTGGCTTTGCACGATATCTCCAGAGCAACATGATGGCCGCCACTTTATGTGGGTCACCAATGTACATGGTCAGTGTGCTCTACTGTGTGTGTATGTGTGTACAGAATTGCAGCTGAGTTCATTCTAAAATGACCCGTCAGCTTTTCACAGCAGTATGTTGTGTAAGTCTTTCTGCTCTGGATCTTTATTTTTGGCCTCCGCTCCATCAGGCCCCAGAGGTCATCATGTCCCAGAATTATGATGCCAAGGCTGACCTGTGGAGCATTGGGACAGTCATCTACCAGTGTCTGGTCGGCAAGCCACCGTTCCAGGTTAATACCGTTCGCCAGAAACCACTGACATATGTGTTTGCAGATGTGTGCGCCTGTGCATCTTATTTCTGTATTAATATTTTCAGGCCAGTAGTCCTCAAGACCTGAGGATGTTTTATGAGAAGAACAAGAATCTACAGCCTCTGTAAGCCAGGCTTACACTTTGTTTTAATGCTCCTTTTACAGTGTCTGATATAGGCTGTTGCACTATTTTTCACAGCTTGGAGGCACCCTGTGAGAAAGAAAGTTGTAATGTTCCCATGCTTTCTTTACCCAGAATCCCAAGGGAGACATCCCAACAGCTTAGTGAGCTTTTGCTTGGGCTGCTGCAGAGGAATCAGAAAGATAGAATGGACTTTGGTGGGTGCTGACGTAACAGGAGATTTTTTAATTAATAATAATGTCTTGGTCAAGTTTGGTTTTTCATACCTGAAAATCTCTAATCTTTTCTTTTTCTTTTAACTCCTAACGCTGCAGACACATTTTTCAGCCATCCTTTCCTTGAGCCCTCCTCCAGCATTAAAAAATGTGAGTCACATTTATCAGCAGGATAATTTCCTTTCCTACACGTTAACATATTTCCACCCCTCATTCAACTTTAACTAATAGTGTACTTCTTGCCCTCAGCCTGTCCAGTTCCAGTCCCCAGCACCTCAGGAGCAGCGACAGACAGTTCCTGTGGTAGCTCCCCGTGCATCCGCTACAACTCCCCTCCTGTGAGTTTGATATTACTCGTATTGATCCTCATTCTTGTGGCATTACACTTGCACTACAACTAAGGTGATCAAATATGAACTGATTATTTCTTGTAATCCTACTTGTTTCTTCCACCACAAACATACCTAAAAAGTGGCAAAGGTACTTT
>KV751403.1:541063-557698 GCA_001698575.1 Mola mola
CCTCTAGCCCCGCCTCCAGCAGGAGAAGCTTTCAACTGATTGGAGCTTTCCGCCATGTTTACCATGGAAGCCCGGCCCACTTTTTTACCCACTGACCCTGCCCTCATGATCAGTGCAAACTTAGGTTCCGCAATCTAACTCCCAACCGAAGGAAACAAAGAACTTGAGGCTGTGGGAGCTTTTATTTTGGATCCCCTTTACGTTTTTCTCATTAAACAAGCTGAAGCCTTCAAGAGATAGAAGTTATACACTGTTGACGTCCTTCAAGATGTCCTGCATATAATGAAGCAGCAGCTTTAAGTGGACTGGCTAAGCACCCGCGTATTTCCAATCTTCCCCTGCAGGCAGCCGCAGCCCGCCTCGGGACAGACCCCTATGGTGTCCCCCCGAGCTGAGACCACTCCCATCCCGGTGCCCACACAGATCCGAAACTACCAGCGCATCAAGCAGAACCTCTCCAGCAGCCCGACCACCACATTGTACAGCTCCCCCAGGTAAGAACCACCTCTGCTGGGTATGAAGTGAAGGATTTAACACTGTGTAATTGATACCCTTTTTTAGTAAATAGTAGTGAAACACCTGGAATTCGCTCCTATTTGTTGGTTGCAGTTTGTCACTTGAGATTTACAAGTGAAATGTCATGCGAGGCATTGACAGACCGGGCTGTTATTTCATCAGCAAAACAAAAGTTTCACCGAAATTACATCAGCCAAGTGCCTGTTTGTTGCCACCCAAGTTGTTTCTGGGAGGGTTCGTTGGCTCCTTGTTTCACTCCTATTATCAGTCTGACATCTGAGAAGCAGAACAGGAGAGGAAGACACTTTATGCTATTGTTTTGCTAATGTGTGTGCTTCTGCCTGGTTCGCTGACTTTGGCATTATGCAGTGGTAGATGCAGCTCCCATGATTAGGATTTCCTTAAGTAACAGCTAGTGCAGACATGCGAATTACATCCTTGAAGACAGGTACTGTCCACCCTGGCTCTGCTTCTTAGTTCAGCCGTGCCACTCTGCAGCCATCCTGTCAGGCTGCTCAGGGAGGATTAGAGCTCCGTCTCTCTGATTTATCAGAAGCCATTCTTAATGTGTTAGAATTGTTGTTCTCGGCCGATTGGAGAAAGAATGTGGCAGGGCATCAGCTGGGTGGACTGTAATGTGATGAGTTAAGATGAGTTCAGGTAGAAAACCAGGAATAGGAAATAATCATTCACGTTTAGTTCTAAATATTATTATTCTATTTAGAGGGAGAGAGAGAGAGATAATTAATAGGATTTGGCCTTCTCTTCTCTGTTCTGTTATAATTGCTGTTCTAAATGTGACTAATGTAATCATAGTTTACCTGCCACGTGTGCTGGAAATTGTTGTACATCCAGAATTTCTCTCAAGATGATGCACAAAAGGAGAGACCACAGGTTTTCAGCGTATTTTTAATTAGGCTCAACTTAAAGGCACTGTCATGTGGATTTGTTGACCCGTATAACTCATCAGTATTTGTTATGGGTCATGGCTTCCCTTTGTTTTTCCTGTCTTGCACCCACATGACGTACATGTGCCTTTGCTGGTTTAAGCTACCCACTCATTGAGAGCTAACAAAATATGAATCATAGAAATGTCCAAAACAAAGCCACGAAAGAAATGAAAATAAATATTTATAGATCTTAGGTATAAACACTTCTTCTAAGAAATGTGTTTACACTCTAACTTAGCAGAGCACATGTAGTGAAATCTGCACCATCTGCAGTTGAGGGCAGATGATTATATTTTTCAAATTAACGACGCAGCATATTTCACGAGATCTCACACGGTACTGCAGCTCCTCCTCCAACCCTCTATGGTGTTATTAATCCTAAATGAGCAAACTGCACAACAGAAAAAGGCTCCCACACTTGCTTCTTTCCTGTGGGACTCCAAAAATGTTTTTAATTTGTATAGTTCAAACCAGCAAAACTGTGTGACATCAGCCAAGAGAAGGAAAAAGAATTCACATGGGAGAGCTGAACAGATACATCTCAGATGAACCCAAGCCAAATATTTATTTTATTTTTTTTAATTTTTTACCATTTGGATTTGTTTAAATAATGTCTTTGTGACTCTGGAAACTAGTGACTTCTACTTGTGTCTTTTATGCTTTTGTGACATCTGTTCTTGCCGTTCAGATCTGGCACAGTGCGACGCTCCAACACAAGTCCTATGGGTTTTCCCAAAGTGGGCTCAGGGTCCCCCAGCTCTGTAGACGTTCCTCAAACGGTAGGCAGGCGCCTCTCCATTGGCAGCTCCCGGCCCTACTCCCCCTCACCTCTGGGTAAGGGCATGTCCAGACATCTCTCCACGCACATCAGCGCCTAAATAACACCACTGAGGCAGACGTTCACTGTAAATAACTGTTTGTGTTTGCAGTGGGCACCATCCCTGAACAACTAGGTCATTGCTGCTGTCACCTCCAGAACCATGAGCCTCGCAGCCGGAGCTCCTCAGGAGGTGAGTTCAGAGGACTAACAAGTTCTGGTCACTGGGTCAGAAACACACCATATGGAGGCAAGGAAGCAAAGCTGGTGTTTAAATTCACTCCTATATGTCATAACTTTATTGTTGACAGAGAGCAGGAGTCACCATGAGTCCAAGCGTCTCTGATGCTGCTGTTATATTGAAACTGCAATTGTCTTGCAACTTTGTCTGTGTTTGTGAAATCACAATGGTGATGGTGACCGCAAGGGAACAGCTTTGTCCCTTATATGGATCGATTTACAAACACAGATTTTGCAACCAACACAGAGCCTCTGTAAAAAGTCTCAGGATCATTTTACTTTGGCTTGGTGAGGCTCAACCAATTTCTAATCCGTCTCCTTCCCAGGTTCACCTGTCCCATCCTCTCAGCTCTTGGGGGCTCGGCTTCAAAGTGCTCCCACCCTGACCGAGGTCTACCAGACCAGACAGAAGCTGCACAAACAACTGTCTGACCCTGTTCAGCCATCTTCCTCATGCAGCCATTCCCCTCAACTTGGCCGACCTGGCAACCTTGGCTCCTCCCCTACCAAGCTATTGGGCTCCTCCCCCCGCACCTCCGACTGGCTGCAGAAGTCCCCACTGCCCACCATCATTGGCTCCCCAACAAAGGTGTGCACAGAGTGTCATTATGACTGCTTACGGTCAGTCAAAATCAGATAAGTCCTTAAAGTTAATTTTTTCTCCATTCAGATCATTTCAGCACCATTCAAGATCCCCAAAACGCAGGCGTCCTGTAACTTGATGGCGCTGGCGGACAGCCCTGTGCCCGCCAAGATGTTGGCAGATGCCCGGGATATCTGTGCCCATCACTGCAGCCCCTACCTCGGTGGACGTCCAGCAGCCCCCGAGGCCAGCAGGACCTTTGGCAGGTAGGAAGCATTCTGTCTGTCAACTTTCATTAGCATCTGCCTGAATGTCCACATTAATTAGAAAGTCTGGTCCGGTAATTATGGTCAAAATGTTTTGGTTTTTTTAATATACAGTTTATATGTTACAATTAATATACAGAGAGTTTGTGTAATAGAATTAAAGTATTGTAATTCTGTGCTTATTAACATCATGACTTATTTATATTAGAACAGGAAGACTTAATGGGGAATTTATACATTGTGAAAATGATTTAAAAAAAATGATGATGAAAGTGAGATGTCAAGTCTGTTTGCGTTACCTGGACCTGTCTGTCTTTCACTTCTTCCATGTGACATTGCTGCAGTTTGACCTGTGCTGTCTGTGATTTCACTGCAGATCCGTCAGTGCGGGTCGTCTGTCCGAGCAGCCAATCAGAATCACTCTGGGTGGACAGGCCTATCAGGGCAGCACTGACAGCTTGAACACAGAGAGGCCGATGGACACAGGTACAACCCCTCACTGCTGCACACACTAAGATGGTGTTATTTTATAAGTTGCAGTTTAAAGCGCGACGCTGTTAAAGTGAGAAAGAGACAATCAAACCCCTCAATTTCCTCTCCCCTAAGCTCCTGCAGGTCCCAGCGGGCTGGCTCCGGGTGGGTCGGCAAGCCCTCGTACTGTCCTCTTCACCGTGGGTTCACCGCCCAACAGCAGCACTCCTCCTACCTGCAGCCATCTGGGCACACGACCCCGCACCACCTCAGGTGAGGACCCTCCACCTGAACTAGTCTGCAGTCAGGTTTTCCTTTTGAAGGTGTTACTTATCTCATGACCCTCCGCTCACTTTTCCTTCTGTCAGTGGGCTCCAACAGTTCGGCCGGATCGCTCTGCTCCACCAGCGGTCGGGTCTATGTCGGATCTCCTCCTGGCATGACCATGGGCTCCTCCCCTCCCGGAGGTTTTGCAGTGGGGCAGAGTGTCCCTGGGGGCGAGGGCGCTCCCAGCAGCCTGCGATATGTCCCCTATGGGACCTCCCCACCCAGCTTGGAGGGATTCATCACGTTTGAAGCCCCTGAGCTGCCTGAGGAGACCCTCATGGAGGTGGGGGAGTGTGTTTTGTGTTTATGTTTTATCCTAAAATTGGAAGTTGAAGAACATCATCATGCAGTAGTGAATCTGTTTCACATTTTTTCTTTTTAATTCCTTGCAGCGTGAGCACACAGACACTCTGATGTACCTACGGATGATGCTCTCATTCACCGACTGCGTCCTGGAGATGGCGGCAGTTCGAGCTGGTGGGACAGAGCTCGGCGTGTCGGCCGCCTCCCTCTACCCTCCCCAGGAGAGTGTGGTTGTGGACCAGATCAGCCAGCTCAGCAAAGAGTGGGGGTAAGGAGAGTCTCATAATCTACAATTAATAATCATTTGTAGCCAGAGGAGTCTCTGCCTGCCTTCACTGCAGTGTTGAGGTGATTCCATCTGGCTTATGTACTGCGGTTGTGCTGCCCCCTACAGGCAGGTGGAGCAGCTGGTGCTCTACATGAAGGCAGCTCAGCTCCTGGCTTCCTCCCTCCATCTGGCCAAGGCTCAGATCAAATCAGCCAAGCTCAATCCTTCGACTGCTGTCAAACAGGGTAAGCATGTTGCATTTATCACCTCACATCAGTTAACATAAACTGTAAGCAGTGGCTGAAACTGGGAACTCTGGGTGGAAAGAAGAGGCAGGTGCACCCTCGTCACTGGCAGGGGAACTTTGCTGTAGTGTTGTAAAACTTAAATATTTTCACTTCAGAGAGTTACATATCTGTGTTAGAGCTGCAGCGATTAATTGATTAATGGATTGAAGGTAAATGAATCGACTGCTGTTTAGATGGTTGAATAATCGATCCAGTCTCGTTTTGTCAGGATTTGTGGCATTTTCTCTGTCATTCCTGACAGGAAAGGAGTCTTTTGGTTTTCAGCTGTTGACTTAAAGTAGAGTCAATTTGAAGACGTTACTTTGAGCTCTGGAAAAAGCACAATTTTAAGTACTAATATAATGATATACGTGTGATACTAAGTCCTCTCTGTGTCTCCTGTCAGTGGTGAAAAATCTGAATGAGCGCTACAAAAGTTGCCTCTCCCTCTGCCGGCGACTGACGGACAAACTCAATCACTTCTTCTCCGATAAGCAGCGCTTTGTGGACGAGATCAACAGTGTCACCGCGGAGAAGCTCATCTACAGTCATGCTGTGGAGATGGTAAGGGTCGAACACACAGCACCGAAACACTTTAACAGAGACAGAATGAATCCAGTCGGTGTAGAGTCGTTTTTTTCAAATGTTGTGTTCCGTTAACTGCTGAAAACTGTGCTGCTCAGCTTGATGTGATGCCCTGTGTGTGTGTGTGTCAGGTTCAGTCAGCAGCTCTGGATGAGATGTTTAAGCAGACTGAAGATATCGCCTACCGCTACAGCAAAGCCGCCATGCTGCTGGACGGCCTGTCCAAGATCCTGCAGGACCCCAATGACATCGAGAACGTGGTCAAATGTGAGCACAAACACTGAGACAGTCTTGCACAATGGGCCTAGTGCAAGAACATCTGGGTTTCTCACTGGCTTTGTCACATTCAGCATTTTTCTCATACTTAGAATTTTACCTTGAGTGCAAACAAAATTCCAGCGCTGTCCCACGAGGTTGTGTCATCTCAGTGACACCTGTTGATGGTGTCATTTCTCTTTGCTAATTTCTGACAGCAGCTCTGCAGTGTGGAAATCATATTTAAAAATAGAGCAGACGTAGCTGTTCATAGCACTTTGGGGATGTCCTTTATGCCAATTATCAATCAGAATCAGAATTGTGTTTGTCAATCAAGTTTTTACGGAAACAAGCAATTTTTCTCTGACATATTGGTGCCTAATAATCATTCAAACATATAGCGTATGTGTGTAGTGTAAATCTAAAATACAAGTTCTGTAAAAGTAAGCAGACAATAACAAAAATGTTCTGATGCTAATATATAGGTAAATAAAATTATAGTATATAAAATTAGGATAACGGTATGTGAAACTTGGAGGGATAATCTGTAAAAAGGGGAGCGTCTCAAAAAGTTTATATCATGAGGTCCTTTAAATCTTCTGGACACTAACATCTTCATGAAGTGGTGGCTTTCTTCAAACTGAAAGGAGTAAGGACTTAATCCAGATATGAGAAGTTACTGAACTTTTTAACACTTAAACCAACAACTTCACAGAGAAAGTAAAGTTTTCGGATTGGGATGTATTAAGAGTGTGTGCATGTAACACAACTGTAGTCTATCTATTAACTACCAGTGTCTCAAAAAAATAGAATAATTCATTGTTTTCATCAGTTACTGTTTTTAAAACTTTGCCTACACATAAAATGAAAGAAAATCAACATGTCGACCAGTACCAGTAGATGAACAAGAGTAAAAACACAAAAAAAATACTATTTTGGCTGGTAATAGGCTTATTTTTTAAAATAATTATAATAGTGTGCCTTAATTAACAGGATAAATCCTTAATATGACAAGCTTTGGATCTAAAGGTATTGATATGGAAATTATATTGTGGATACACACTCTTACTTATTCCCAGAACATTTGTATTACAAATAAACTAAAAAAAATGTTTCAGATGTTTCAGTTTTATTATTTTAATTTTGATAATAACAGCCGACAGTTCAAACCAATGTAAAAAATTCATTTCAACTTTAACGTGATATTTTGCATTACTTGCAGATGCTCTGATATATTTTGCTTTGCTTAACGCGATCTAATTACGTGTTCCCGTTTGGTGTTTCATCCCTGCAGACAAGGCCAACGTGGACCGCAGGATCTCGGCCCTGTGCTACTGCACTGTCACGCTGTACGAGTAGCAGCCATCACACACACACATACACACACACACACACACACAGGGACCACGCACTAAGACGTTTGTACCCCATCCTTGCCAGGCCGCTGTTCCCTCCTGTAGCAGTTCAAGCACTTATCACTTGATAAGTTTTTCATTTCATTCTGTATTTATCGCCAGTTATTTTACCAGCTGCATCGCGGACTGAACTGTGACTCAACGCCTGATGCACAAATTTTCAACCAAAGATGACACCGGATCCAGAAAAAAAATCAACGGATAAGGATATAATGCCTGCACTTTTAAGTGCTTTTTTTTTTTTCTTACGCAATGATGCAACATTTTAAAAGAACTAATGTCCATCTTTTAGGAAATTCATTTTTTTTACAAGGAGAAAACGAGAATGGACCTAAGTATAAGACTGAATGGGCTTAAAGAGACTTGAGATACCCATGAGGAAATTCATTTAAAAAGAAAAAAAATCCTGCTTACTCTGTGATATCAGTGATTGTTTTCTCTGTTTTAATTGTTTTTATTTATTTTTTCATAAGAACGTGGATGTCGAGTCTTCTGCTTATCTTGAAAAACCTCAAAGCGTTGGAGGGGAATGAAGAGATTAGAGAAGAGATTAGCGCAAAGGCTCACGGCAGATCACTGTAACAGATCTGACTCACAAACCACATGGACTTTAATGTAAAAAAAGAAAACAAAACACAAAGTCCTGTTACAGAAACTAGACTAGTCATTACTTTGTTTTAAGTTTATGTTGTTAGCTCAAGCACTTTACTGTGGATTGAAAGGAGGTGACATGTCGAAGTTGTTGAAGGTAGAAATGTGAAGGCAGGAGGGAAGAAGTTTTGTAATAACTCCTGCTCCATCCCTCCAGACCTACCTGCTTTGTGTGCAGGTTCAGCAAGTCTACAGAATGAATACGGTTCCCAGAAGGCTGTGCAACCAGGGAAACCAGCCAGAGGTTCTTATATGTTCATTTAACTGAACCACTTTTGTCGTGTCCGCAGATTTGATCCATTCTCATATGCAGTTGTTGTCAAACGCCAAACAGCACGATTCATACAAATACTTGAAGTTTCACGAGGCAAAGGTTGGTGTCCATTTTGTTTTTGCTGTTAGAAAAAAAAAGTGTGCCGGATCATCATCTCCCTTGGTGTTCACTTTGATGTGAAATTGACTGACCCACGGTCAATTGTGTTGCTCACAGTGACGTGAACTTCGGCTCACTCTTGTTCACATTTTCGGGAGGTGTGTAGGTTTTGATATTCAGACGTGAAGCGGAGCAGAACTTGATATCATCTGCAGAGCTTAACGAGTCCAACCCAGTGAAATTAATTGTCACACTGAAGGGTCATATTACTTGACAAACTACTTTTTCATTTTGCTAAAATACTACAGCTTTTTTTTTTTTCTGTTTTGAAACCTTTCCTGGTCAGTCAAGTCGGTCATACTTGCCCAAAGTCAGTTTTTATTTTCTGTTTCTCTGTGGATCTATTTATTTGCAGTTATCTCTCCTTCGGTACTTCCTTCATCAGCTCTGGAAAAAAAACCAAACAAGCCAGTTTCATTCTTTTGCCCAACGAGGCATTTCAGTTGCCCCGGGCAGCTGGGTGGTCCTTATTGTTGAGGCCTGTTTTATGCTCTGTCAATACCTGTAGCTGTTTTTTTTTTTTAACAAAAACTTGACGTTTGCAAGCTTGTATATATTTGTATGTATATATATTTGTAGGCATGTGTGTGTGTGTGTGGGATCGTAGTTTTGGGGGCGGCGAAGGCGTCATCAGTCGCTCTTTTTCTTTCAAGAGCACAAATCTTTATATGTACATAGAAGAATTTGATACATTTTGCTCGTGTCTGCCAAGGGTTTGACAGGGAAACCTAATCTGGCACAACAGGGGTGTGCCAAAGAATAAAACAGAACTCGTGGCAGCTCCAAAAACTTTCTACCAACAACTGTTTGTCTTCAAGAACACAATATTTGTCCAGTGGGCCTCATGAAATTGTCCGAAATGAGCACAAACTCTTTCAGATTTTGTTCTCATCTCCCAAAATTTTGTGATACCTCATTACAATCTGCACTGCCCATTCAGTCCGTCTGCCGTGCTCCCAACAGTGTGTGTACTGTACGTGTGTGTGAGTGCACTCGCCAGGCGTGCATTGAGGCCAGTAGTCTACAGTAAACACGGAACAGGAGGTGCCTTCCTCTCAAATAAACAGATGTTGGCCTGCTCCTCTGTACAGGTGTGAATACATTCTTTTCCTGTGTAAAAAATGTGTATAAATGCATTTGCAAGCACCCGGCGGCGTCTGGGCCTGTTTCTTTTTCCAAGACATATCTGGGTGTCCCTTGTCCTCATCATGAGCACTCTGAACCACACGAAGCCTTTTACTGCACACATAGTGAAGAGGGACAAACGGCAGATCTTTGTCCATGGACTGTAACAAAGGAAAGACATCTTTTTGTTTGGTTTTGTTTTTGATAAAGCATGGGTACCAAGTCAACATTTTCCCCCCTAGAACCTCTAGAATCTTGAATGTATGTACTGTTGTTTTGCTCCTCTCTAGCTTGATCTGAATGCAGTCAAAACCCTGAAAATGCAACAATTTTCAAGCACCAATCTTTCTTGTTTTGGTTTGTTTTTTCAGAAAAATGTTAATCTCAGACTCGTCTCTCACCAAGGGGTATATTTCTTTGTTCTTTATGGAACATGAATACAGTATTTGTTAAATAAAAAGAGAGAAAAAAAATTAAGATCTTGCTGTATTGTGTTTCTTTTTTCAAGCTTGTTTTGGTGTCGATGTTTCAGGGTTTAAATGACACGTTAATGCTGTTTGTTGATAGTAAAATGACTTAAAACATACTTTTTCAAGGACTATATTGTCCTTAGAAAAATGAAATAAAAAATTAAGCTTGACCGACATATAAGGAATAGAAAGGGAAACAGCAGCAGTCCAAATTGTTTGAAGTGTGACTTTCAGGCATTTCTGCGTAAAGACTCAAACAAGAATTCTTATCCTTTTTCAAAAGTAAGTATTGATCAGTGGAAATTTCTGTCATGTCCTGCATAAAACCATAAACTTATTCTGAGTCTTATTGGACGTACAGCAAGTCATATGATGAAAAAAAACTGGCTCATTGAGACTCAATGGATCTTTGCTCAAACAGGTCATCTGACATAAGATTTGAAATGTTAGCGGGAAAGTCAACTCAAAGGACCACATTGTTAGTTTGTTCTTATTTGAACTCAAAATCTTAAAGACTCTTATAAACAATGTAATGAATCCTGTGATGCTCGAAAACTCCAGCCAGAATCAAACTGCACACACCCTGTGGTACCAAAGGCCATAGCCATGGAGTCACATGGTGGTTAAAATGTATCATTTTATTTATAATAATATATATTAAAGGCCCTGCTTGTCAATTGGCAACACAGGAGCTCAGGACGATGCAGGCTGACGCACTAGAGAACAGCTGAGGCTCAAAATGTGCAAAGTCTGAAAGGACATTGAGATCTCCACCAGGGGGCGCCATCTGACACCGGTGCTGCTTTGTGATTCCTGTGAAAACTGAAAAAAGTCCGTTTGGGAGTGAAAAAAGAAATCCAAAACAGTGGTAAGTTCTCTAAAATATCTGTTTAGTCAGTATTATACACTGTGTTCATATAGTTTTTTTATTTGAAGCTGTTCACAACATTTTATTGCTCTTTATGTTAGATTATATACACTCTACTAATGGGAACACTGGCTCTCCTTTAATCATTATTTTAGTTTTATTATCGTTTACTTTTGTTTTGTCATTTAACAGCAGTGTAAAAGCATAGATTGTGGAGTCGTATAGATATAGTCTATAGATTTAGCTAATTAACGTTCTTGGTTCCATGTGCAAGTAAACCGCGGTGTGTCGTTTTTTTTCAGTACCTTCCTCCAGTGATCGTTTTTTTTGTTCCAGTTCGGGTTCTGTTTAGAAAAACCAAACCTTAATTTCGGTGCCAAATTTAAAGTCACTGATGCCAGACGGCGTTTTCTTTCCAGTTGAACGGTTCATGTTACATTTGAACATGAACCGGGACTCCTCTCGGGACATTTCAGATGTCCCGAGAGGAGCTGGCAGTGCAGCGGGCCAGGACGTCCTTCCAGACCGGCAGGACCAAGCCTTTGGACTTCAGGGTCCACCAGCTGAAGAACCTGCTCCACTTCATCTCCGAGAGGTGCGCAGACATCTCAGCAGCCACCAAGAACGACCTGGGCAAGGTTGGTTCTGAACCGTTCTGAACCGTTCTGGCTCCCAGGTGGGATGCAGGCAAGTGAAGAGGGTCGGGTTGGACCTGGCAGCCCCCCTGACAGGAACATCATATAGATTATTTTTTTTGTAACAGCAGTGCAGAGAGTTGAGCTCATGAGGAAAATTAACACCAGGATGGAACAGGTGAGACAAAGGAAAACAGCTTGTTTGCAGGTCATGTTGATGGTTTTGTTTGTTTTTAAACTTGTTTCGTTTGTCATCAAAGAACATGAGCTTTGCTTTGGATCTTTTAAGAGAAATGCAAACACGCACGGCTCCTAAAGGCCTCCGCCTACAGCTGGACTATATAGATTATAAATAGCATCCTGGGGTTTTATAGCTTTCATAAAATCAGAAAATCAAAACTGTAATTTTTCTAAAGAATGTTACCGTATTTGTACCCTCCTCTTAGACCAGAGCTATCAAGTGATGACAAAACCGAATTAAAATTTTTTGTCTTCATCTCACTTTTGTAACAGTGAGATTATTGAGTTGTAGTTTAGGTGGTTCATATACTGTATTTGGACAAAATTAAGTTTGCAAACAGAAAAAAAAGGGGCAGGGGCTAAATTTAGTTGGAGTTGATCGCACTCAGATAATGATTCGTTTCGGAGGCTAAATGTTGACCGGCTCACCAGATAAATAAGCATGATGTAAGAAATGAATAAATAAACAGACAAACCTGGGAACACGACTGGATTTCTTCCCTGTTTCAACTTTCAGAGCCAACATGGGACCAAGCTCTTTGAGACACTGGGGCTGGAGGGCGAGATCAACCTGGCCATCGAGAATCTGGCTGGGTGGGCGACTCCGCGGCCCGTAGAGAAGAACCTCCTCACCATATCAGACGAGGTGTATGTGCAGCCGGAGCCCCTGGGAGTTGTGCTCATCATCGGGGCCTGGAATTACCCCTGGGCCGTCACCCTTCAGCCCCTGGTTGGAGCTATTGCTGCTGCTACCAAATGCACCCACACGTCCAGATGCGTTTGTAGATACAGTGCATAAATATTTGCCCCCCTTGAACTTTTTCACATTTTGTCATGTTACAACCACAAATTTGAATGTATTTTATTGGGGTTTTATGTAATAGACCAACACAAAGCATAGGAGAATTGTGAAGTTGAAATTATTATAATTATTACAAATGAAAATCTGAAAAGTGTTGAGTGCATATGTATTCACTCCCCTTTACTGTGAAACCCCAAAGTAAAATCCAGTGCAAGCAACTGCCTTCAGAAGTCACATAATTAGTAAAGAGAGTCCCCCCGCATGCAGTTTAATGTCAGTGTAAATATACCTGTTCTGTGAAGGCCTCAGAGGTTTGTTAGAGAACATTACTGAACAAACAGTATCATGAAGACCAGGGAACTCATCACACAGGTCAGGAGAAGTATAAAGCAGGGTTAGTATACAGGGCAAAACCCCGAAGAAAACCTTTTAGTCTGCAAAAGACTTGAGACTGGGGTGATGACTTGCACATCCGAGAGATGACTGCTTTGTTGTCTTATTTATTGTTTGTGTCACAATTAAGCACTGTGCATCTTGTGTTGATCAGATGGTGAAAAGACCATTTAAGCTGTTGAATTCCAGTTGGTGACACTACAAAATGTGGAAAAGTTCAAGGGGGCTGAATATTTATTGCATGAATACTGTAGCTGCACTGGTGTTAACCTTCTTGCAGCTTTTACACCCAAATATAAATCCAGTTTTCCCAACATTTTGCGGCCTTGTTCAACATCATACACCAGATGAACCAAATACTAGTCTTGCTACTGATAATATTCATAAACCAGAGTGCAATTCAGCTGCAGCATAATCATGTGTACAGTGGCCAAAAGAGCTCAATAAAAGCACATCTTATCAATTTCCGAAAATTTATAAAGACAGGTTCTTAAGTTCCTGGTGTTATTTCTTTGCACGTGTTTTCTTAAGCTGCATTGTGCTGAGCTCTGCCAGCCACCGTACATATCTGAGTTTTTACAATTCGCTTGGTTCACCACATGAGTGGGAGGAAGTATAAAAAAACATGGCATAAGAAATATGTTAATAGAAAAATAAAAAAATGATTTCGGACAGTCACAGCGCATGTGTTTCCTATTCTGACTGAATATTTCTGCTGCATGTGAAGTGTTGGATGCAGCGTGCGAAGGAAAAAACACAGTTGCTGAAAGTTTCTTTAGGCAATGGTGCCTAACAAAGTGCTGCAGAATATACCACTTATGTCAGAGTGTTTGAGAACTGTTCATTTGAACTGAATACACACAGGCAGGAAAGGGTTCAAGATAATGCCATTCATTCATTCATTCATTCAACCTTTATTTTAACTTTGTATTACAATGAGGTGGAGACCTCACTTAAAAGATAGGGGAGACTAAACAATAGACAAAAGATCCTCCACAGTAAGGATGTTAATGATTGATCATTTAGTCAGTTAGTTGCCATAAAGAATTTAATTGATTAAAGTTTTTTCTTACCCAGTTAACCAACAATATAATGAAACATCTGTAGCGTTTTTCTAGGGCACACATTGGTGTAATTGACTCTTATACCAGGAAAGGGCGCGCTTGCACGTCACGCGAAACATCTTCCTCCCAAACTATCACATCTGTGTTAGTTAAAAGAAGCTACAGTGATGTGCTGGCAGAGACAGTAACTAGTACGTGACATGATGCTGATTTTTTTTGTTGATGATTAACCGACGATTGATTATTAGCGATCAGTTAAGGAAAATGCAAGTGAAATTAAATTTGCATCTTAAATCTCTAAATGAATTTGAAATCAACAAGTAAAAATAATAAAATGACCAGAGCTGAGCTATTAGGCTCTTCTGGGGCTCTTGCTAAACAGCTCTCTCTGTGTACATTTGCATAAAGTCAGGCTGAATTAAGCTGTTACACCAGACCAGCAAGCTCCACAACTCAATCCAGCGTAATCTCACATACACAGCATACAATTAACAGATTAGAATTAAATTAGATTAGAAGTCTTATTATTCAGGGCTTGTGCATTACATTTATACTGTAAATTAATCAACACAATTTATTCAAAAATGTATTGCAGTTTTTTTGCTGTTGTTTTGTTACTATAAATGACAAACCCTTTACAATGTTTTGGCGAGTGGCGTCACCTTCATACATAGTTGAGTAAACAGACAAAATAAACTCAAAAATGTCAGGAGAAAAATCTCAGTCTTGCACTTATTGTCCCCTTGGAACAGAAAACATATCAGTACACCCTCTGATTTTAAGTTTCTTTCTTTCATCAAACTAAGACTTGCTCAGTTGTCTCGTTAAAACCTTTTAAAATGTAATAAATAGACATACAAGACAACAAGACATAAACAAAATAATACTCACCAAACTGGTTTGGTTTTTGGCACACATGCCTTTGTGAAAACAATAAGACTCTTGTGTTCTGCAAACTGTGTCATCACACCTAAACCTGATGCACAGCTGTTTCTAAATAGCATAACGACCATCAGCTTGTGATCAGCTGGCTGTGTAACGTCTTTCATGCCTTCCAAAGGCTGCAGAGATCAGCGTTGTCTCAGTCTAAGAGTCAAAAGTTGGGAGGCATTTGTCCTAGTCTAAGTCAGGCCCAGGAAAAATAATAACATCACACATTGATCTATGGGCGTGTCGGAGGACTGCTGATTGTTATATTGCTTCTCTACACAAGTGTCTAACCTCTGTGTCTGTAATTCAACTTTCAGGAAACGCAGCAATAATAAAGCCGTCTGAGGTCAGCTCTCACTCTGCCAAGGTCATGGAGGAATTTCTCCCTCAGTATCTAGACAAGGTGAGCCCCCTGGTCAGTTCCGTGGGACAGCTGTACTAACCTTTATCCACATGTACAGGGGGGGTTTAATGCCTGCACCTTCCCTCTGCAGGATCTGTACCCTGTGCTGACGGGTGGAGTGGCAGAGACGCAGGAACCGCTCAAGCAGCGGTTTGACCACATCTTCTACACAGGCAGCAGCACGGTGGGCAAACTGGTGATGGGGGCCGCAGCTCGCCACCTCACCCCAGTGACCCTGGAGCTGGGCGGGAAGAGCCCCTGCTACATCGACAAGAACTGCGACATCTCTATAGCGTGCCGGTCCGTCTGAGCTGCTGCCATCTCCACCGAACAAATCAACAAAATTCCCTGTTCCAAAACATCAGCTGTCGCTATGGTTCTTTGCATTTATTCAGAAAAAATCCAATTAAGCTGTTTATATTGCAAATTAAAATAAATATTCCACTAATACTCCTGTTTACATATATTGTTCGACTTGGTGAATACAGCCTCCGTCGTACGATCAATCAGCCACCTTCCTCTACAGGTTGGCTTTGAGATATTGAGGCATTTCCAAAAACATGTTGATAGCCAGGTCTTTTGTAATATTTAAAAGTTGGCGTGTGTCTCCTGACCAGAAATGTGGACATTGCAACTGTGCATGAGTCTCTGCCTCAGGTCGTTTGTTTACAATACACACAGCTGACAGCCTGATGTAAACAACTGGGAGGCCCTGTGTCACAAGCCAAATCCAACATGTCTTAATTGGAAAAAGCTTCTTTGGAATAAGGCCTAACAAAGAATATCCACACAATATACAGTAAACCTACTGGGAGGTTATACAGTGATTTTCAACATATATTCAGTTGAATCCAGCACTAAGACAAGAAATTTAACGTTAAAACTGATGTTTGTTGTTTATTTCAAATACAGTATGTGTTGAATCTGATGCCTCTTGCTTTTGTGCTGTATTCAACTTAATATAGTTGAAAAAGAACTGCAAATCACTGTATTCTGTTTCTATTCAAATTTTAGACAGCATCCCAACTTTTTTGGAATCTTAATTCTTGGACTCTTGAATTCTGAATATCACAATATTTGGAATAATAGTAGTAGACTAGTGCGCATACAAACACACTGAGTTTGCTGTAACAAAACACATGAACACAAGTGTTTTCTGAATTGTTATTTTGTCTCAACACAGTCGCATTACGTGGGGAAAGTTTGTCAACTGTGGCCAGACTTGCATCGCTCCAGACTACATCCTGTGTGAACCCTGCATCCAGAGCCGAGTTATAGAAGAGATCGCCAAGAACATCAAGGTTGGTCCAAAATCAACATTTTTTTTTAACTTAAGGG
>KV751403.1:557712-580073 GCA_001698575.1 Mola mola
CCTTTCCTTGACAGAGTGTTGCTTTTTGACAGGGATGTCAAAACTTATATCTTAGTATTACAACTACAAGATATAACTAAGTCTAACGAACTAACCCAACCCTTTCACTCAATTTGCCTTTGAATTGCCTCAGTATTTTTATGGCCATAGTACAACAGTCTGACTTTATCCAGGCGGCTTCTTGCATGTACAGGGTTAGCAAGTTCAAAATCATATCTTAAATAGATAAAGGATCTCTGCAAAAGAAATAAACCTCTCGGCCACTTTCAAAGTACAGCACATCATCATATCATCGGAATTAGAATACGTTTTATTGTACAGTTGTATTGTGACCTTGTAAAACTGTACTATGAAATTATAGCAGCAACCGAGTAAGACAAACAACATAAACTTAGAATAAAAGGTACAAGCAACAATACTTCAATATCAAGTAAATACAGTCAGTAAAGTGTAAAAATATAATCAGTCTCTGTCAATATTGCACATTGTCTTTGAGTGGTGTTGGTGTGTGTGTGTGTGTGAGGTGGGGGGGGCAGTGTTAGTGCCTGCATGTGTTTAGTGCAGTGATGGCTTGTGGGAAGAAGCTATTTTTCAGTCTGTTTGTCCTGGTTCTGATGGACCTGTACCGTCTGCCAGAGGGTAACGGGACAAACAGGTGGTGTGCAGGATGGGTTCTGTCTCTTGTGGTTGCCTCAGCTCTGGTGAGGCAGCAGGATGAGTATAAGCCTTTAAGGGAGGGGATGATCTTCTGTGCTGTCTTGACCATCTCTGGAGTTTCTCCCTCTCTGACTCGGAACAGTGGGAGAACCACACCGTGATGCAGTAGGTCAGGATGCTCTCGATGGTAGAGCGGTAGAAGGTCACCAGCAGCTTCTCACAGATGTTATTTTTCCTGATCACTCTAAGGAAGTGCAGCCGCTGCTGTACCTTCTTGATGACAGCTGAGGTGTTTGCAGACCAGGAAAGGTTAGCAGAGATCGCAGGAAGGTGAAGGTGTGGACCCTCTCCATGCAGTCACCACATATGAAGAGGGGGGGATAGATCAGCCTTGTGTTTCCTGAAGTCCAGGATGATTTCTTTGGTCTTTGTGGTGTTCAGAGACAGGTATTTTGCTGAGCACCACTCAGACAGTTTCAGGACCTCATCCCTGTAGGCAGACTCGTCTCCCCCTGTGATCAGTCCCACCACCGTCGTGTTGTCTGCAAACTTCATGATGGTGTTGCTGGAGTGGGCGGGTCTGCAGTCAGTGGTGTACAGAGTTTAGAGCAGCGGGCTCAGTGTCTGGGTGGAGGAGAGGTGGGGGCCGAGTTTGACTGTCTGGGGTCAGTTTGTAAGAAAGTCCAATATGATGATATATACTGTATATCATTATTGTGATATGAGGATATGTATCATCTGAGATTTTGGATACCATTGTATCGTGATGAAAAAAGTGTTATATTGAAGGATTTAAAAGCTGAAATAAAGTAAAATGACTAAATTTTCTGCCCAGTCATTGCATTTATAAAGAGCTTTTGAAGAGAAATATCATGATGTATATTATGTATTGGGATATGGCATAAAAAAAAAAAATGCGAAGACAATTGACCCAACAAAAAAGAAACAGCTTTTGGAGAGAAATGCTTCTGCATATTTGCTTTACTCATCCATAAGTTTTCTTTAAATGTGACATTTAAAGATCCACCAACATGAAAATTCTGGGCAGATACCGATATGATATTTAAACACTTTGGCCGATAACCAAAACCAATATTGATACCCTTTTGTGCCAAGGAAATAAAGAAATTTTCTTCAGATAGGGGGTCTTTAAACCTGCAGTCAGTGGATGTATTCAGTGCAAAATTAACAAAACACAACAAATATTACCAACCAGTTGTATCAGTGAATGCCACCTGATTTGCGGATACATCGAACCAGTCAGTCACGATCATATTAGGGACTGGCATTTCAAGCACAAATGCTTTTCGATCTTCACTTTGATGAATATTTGAATATTCGCCACCCCCGATACCGCCGTAATTCTAAAATTAAGACCCATCTCTAGTCCACATTGACTGATACCGACATTGAGTAGTAAACTGGGGCATCCCTAGTGACATCCTAAGCAATCTGACAATCATTCATTCTGTGTTTCCCACACTGCAGGAGTTTTACACCGACAACCCAAAGACCTTTGAGGACTACGGACGTATTATCAACCAGCGGCACTTTAAGAGGGTCATGGCTCTCATGGAGGGGAGCACGGTTGCCGTTGGTGGAGACAGCGATGAATCGCAATGCTATATAGGTGAGTGGTGTGTTCGACCAATTGATCAATAAAAAGTCTTTGTACTTCATGTTGGACTAAGTTAAGTCACGTGAAGAAAACAAGTTGTTTTGTATTTTAAGAGCATCCACTGTCATTGGCTTCATCGCTTCAGTTCCTGTTTTATGAGTAATATTACCTGAAGACTTAAAAGCTGACTGGGAGGTTTGTGGCTTGTTTTTCCATGGATCATGTAGGCTTTCATGTCATCTCTTTTGTAGGGATGGATGATTGCATGCAACTTACAGAAATTTAATTTGCCTTGTGCTCTTTGGCTTGTCTGTTTTTGATGATGAATACGTCAAAACGTGTTTATTTACTCTTGGACATGATGTCAGTTCATGAGTACAATACAACATCTGACACAAATACAACAGTGGCATGATTCAAATGACGCCAAAACACTATTAATGTAGAAAGTCAAAAGCCCTGGAAACAAAACCTACAGGACAAACTATAGGCCTCTAGGCTGAGCACTAAATACTCTGAGGGGAATTGAGGCCAAGCAACATTACAGTCTTGTTTCAAAACCTTTTTTTTTTTTTAAGTATGTACAGCAGCCGCTGTTACAAAATACATAGGGTTGCATGGAGTATCTGTGCAATTACGATACTACTTTGTCCTAACGCCGCTGTTACAATACATAGGGTTGCATGGAGTATCTGTGCAATTACGATACTACTTTGTCCTAACGTCGTACCTTGAACTTTCACCTTTTTCTAATAATTTATTAAATTATATACAGGACTCAGAGAAAATACGAGTACACCTTATAGAATTAGAACATTGTGACTCTTCATCTGTTGTTTAATTAACTAATTATTGATAATTAGTTGATAATTGGAATTTATAACTAATCATTTTAAATTAACACAGTGGTTAGCACTGTCGCCAAGAAGGTCTTGGGTTCGATTCCCGGGTCCGGGCATTTCTGTGTGGAGTTTGCATGTTCTCCCTGTATGAGGTGGGGGGGGCAGTGTTAGTGCCTGCATGTGTTTAGTGCAGTGATGGCTTGTGGGAAGAAGCTATTTTTCAGTCTGTTTGTCCTGGTTCTGATGGACCTGTACCGTCTGCCAGAGGGTAACGGGACAAACAGGTGGTGTGCAGGATGGGTTCTGTCTCTTGTGGTTGCCTCAGCTCTGGTGAGGCAGCAGGATGAGTATAAGCCTTTAAGGGAGGGGATGATCTTCTGTGCTGTCTTGACCATCTCTGGAGTTTCTCCCTCTCTGACTCGGAACAGTGGGAGAACCACACCGTGATGCAGTAGGTCAGGATGCTCTCGATGGTAGAGCGGTAGAAGGTCACCAGCAGCTTCTCACAGATGTTATTTTTCCTGATCACTCTAAGGAAGTGCAGCCGCTGCTGTACCTTCTTGATGACAGCTGAGGTGTTTGCAGACCAGGAAAGGTTAGCAGAGATCGCAGGAAGGTGAAGGTGTGGACCCTCTCCATGCAGTCACCACATATGAAGAGGGGGGGATAGATCAGCCTTGTGTTTCCTGAAGTCCAGGATGATTTCTTTGGTCTTTGTGGTGTTCAGAGACAGGTATTTTGCTGAGCACCACTCAGACAGTTTCAGGACCTCATCCCTGTAGGCAGACTAGTCTCCCCCTGTGATCAGTCCCACCACCGTCGTGTTGTCTGCAAACTTCATGATGGTGTTGCTGGAGTGGGCGGGTCTGCAGTCAGTGGTGTACAGAGTTTAGAGCAGCGGGCTCAGTGTCTGGGTGGAGGAGAGGTGGGGGCCGAGTTTGACTGTCTGGGGTCAGTTTGTAAGAAAGTCCAATATGATGATATATACTGTATATCATTATTGTGATATGAGGATATGTATCATCTGAGATTTTGGATACCATTGTATCGTGATGAAAAAAGTGTTATATTGAAGGATTTAAAAGCTGAAATAAAGTAAAATGACTAAATTTTCTGCCCAGTCATTGCATTTATAAAGAGCTTTTGAAGAGAAATATCATGATGTATATTATGTATTGGGATATGGCATAAAAAAAAAAAATGCGAAGACAATTGACCCAACAAAAAAGAAACAGCTTTTGGAGAGAAATGCTTCTGCATATTTGCTTTACTCATCCATAAGTTTTCTTTAAATGTGACATTTAAAGATCCACCAACATGAAAATTCTGGGCAGATACCGATATGATATTTAAACACTTTGGCCGATAACCAAAACCAATATTGATACCCTTTTGTGCCAAGGAAATAAAGAAATTTTCTTCAGATAGGGGGTCTTTAAACCTGCAGTCAGTGGATGTATTCAGTGCAAAATTAACAAAACACAACAAATATTACCAACCAGTTGTATCAGTGAATGCCACCTGATTTGCGGATACATCGAACCAGTCAGTCACGATCATATTAGGGACTGGCATTTCAAGCACAAATGCTTTTCGATCTTCACTTTGATGAATATTTGAATATTCGCCACCCCCGATACCGCCGTAATTCTAAAATTAAGACCCATCTCTAGTCCACATTGACTGATACCGACATTGAGTAGTAAACTGGGGCATCCCTAGTGACATCCTAAGCAATCTGACAATCATTCATTCTGTGTTTCCCACACTGCAGGAGTTTTACACCGACAACCCAAAGACCTTTGAGGACTACGGACGTATTATCAACCAGCGGCACTTTAAGAGGGTCATGGCTCTCATGGAGGGGAGCACGGTTGCCGTTGGTGGAGACAGCGATGAATCGCAATGCTATATAGGTGAGTGGTGTGTTCGACCAATTGATCAATAAAAAGTCTTTGTACTTCATGTTGGACTAAGTTAAGTCACGTGAAGAAAACAAGTTGTTTTGTATTTTAAGAGCATCCACTGTCATTGGCTTCATCGCTTCAGTTCCTGTTTTATGAGTAATATTACCTGAAGACTTAAAAGCTGACTGGGAGGTTTGTGGCTTGTTTTTCCATGGATCATGTAGGCTTTCATGTCATCTCTTTTGTAGGGATGGATGATTGCATGCAACTTACAGAAATTTAATTTGCCTTGTGCTCTTTGGCTTGTCTGTTTTTGATGATGAATACGTCAAAACGTGTTTATTTACTCTTGGACATGATGTCAGTTCATGAGTACAATACAACATCTGACACAAATACAACAGTGGCATGATTCAAATGACGCCAAAACACTATTAATGTAGAAAGTCAAAAGCCCTGGAAACAAAACCTACAGGACAAACTATAGGCCTCTAGGCTGAGCACTAAATACTCTGAGGGGAATTGAGGCCAAGCAACATTACAGTCTTGTTTCAAAACCTTTTTTTTTTTTAAGTATGTACAGCAGCCGCTGTTACAAAATACATAGGGTTGCATGGAGTATCTGTGCAATTACGATACTACTTTGTCCTAACGTCGTACCTTGAACTTTCACCTTTTTCTAATAATTTATTAAATTATATACAGGACTCAGAGAAAATACGAGTACACCTTATAGAATTAGAACATTGTGACTCTTCATCTGTTGTTTAATTAACTAATTATTGATAATTAGTTGATAATTGGAATTTATAACTAATCATTTTAAATTAACACAGTGGTTAGCACTGTCGCCAAGAAGGTCTTGGGTTCGATTCCCGGGTCCGGGCATTTCTGTGTGGAGTTTGCATGTTCTCCCTGTATCTGTGTGGGTTCTCTCCGGGTACTCCGGCTTCCTCCCACAGTCCAAAAACATGCAAATCTGGGGTTAAGTTAATTGGTCACTCTAAATTGCCCAGAGGTGTGAATGTGAGTGTGGATGGTTGTTTGTCTCTATATGTCAGCCCTGCGATGAACTGGCGACTTCGCCCGATGATGCTGGAATAGGCTCCACCACCACCCCCGCCACCCCTAAAAGGATAAGCAGTAGAATCAATTTTAAATTACATTAAGAAAAATCCACAATATTCTACTTTTTTGAGATCCAAGAGTATGTATCTGTAGTTGAACACTGGGTGTGACGTTTTTGAAAAGAAATGTGGATTATAAAAACAACATGAAAAAGGTATTTTTTCTTTTCTACATGTGGAAGGATTGTTTTTCAGTATTTTAAAGGAGTAACAAAGCTGTTCTTTGTGTTTTATTTCTATACACTTCTCTTAATGAAAACTCTTTTTTTTGACTTTGTCACCTGCCATTATAAGTCTCTGTTTATTTATTTACATAAACTGATGTTCATACTGTTGGAAAAAACTTGGTCTATACGAATTTATCTTTTCTCATCTCTGTGTAAAAAAAATGACAGTTACCTTATTTTTCCTCAAGGCTCCTCGCTGGCTACCCATTGATTTTTAATTGAATTCAAGAATTTAATCAATTTTAAAGCCCCTCATGCTCAGTCACCATCATAAATTAAACAGCTACAGCACTATTATAAAACAAGTAGGTCTCTGAGATCCACTGACCAGGGTTTGTTATCTGACCCTCGCTCCTAGCTTAGGACAAAAAGGTGACTGTGCATTTGAAGTAGCAGCTCCTACACTCTGGAATTCTCCTCCTCTGAGCCCATTCATGTGGACACTGTTGACACTTTTAAAAAGCAGCTTAAGACACGTTTGTTCATTTGCTTAAAGACTTACTTGTCTATAGCACAACACTACCTGTGTCTCAAGTTCTCTGTATATAAAGCTGAATCTATCTGTCTTGAGCGGACCCTCTTCCTGTCGTCTTATTGCAGCCCCCACTGTGCTGAAAGACACGACGGTTAATCCAAAGTGATGAAGGAGGAGATCTTCGGGCCGCTGCTGCCCATCATCACAGTGAGCGGCGTGGACGAGGCCATCCAGTTTATTAACGACAGAGAAAAACCTCTGGTCGTGTACGTCTTCTCCCACAATATCAAGGTAAACACATTAGCAGCAGCCATGTTTGATTCCTGTCTGTCAGGGTAGTATTGTGATGTTTTTCTTCCTTTCTTGTCGTGTGACACAGCTGATAAAGCGGGTGATAGCTGAGACGTCCAGTGGAGCTCTGCTGGCTAACGACTGTCTGGTGCACTTCACTGTCAGCGCTCTGCCTTTCGGAGGGGTTGGTGAGTGCGTAATAATTACACCAAAACTGAAACTGCAGCTATTTCACCTCCTGTTTAGGTGAACTGACTCAGATTCGTGGCTAACCTGTCCTCTCGCCTCCTGCTCAGGTAACAGCGGTATGGGCAGCTACCACGGCCGGCACAGCTTTGACCAGCTCAGCCACATGCGCAGCTGTCTGATCAAGCAGCTGAGCATGGAGGGAGTCAACAGCATGCGTTACCCCCCTCACACTGCCAAAAAGCTGAGCTGGGTTCGATTTCTTCTGCTCAAGCAGGTCAGCGTGTGCATGCTGCGGCGCATGGCACTGCTGGCCACGTTGGCTGGCTTGGCAGCATTTGTGGTGCAGGTAATTAATTAAGTCAATTATTAAGTCAAACCAGTCCAAACGGAAAACATTTTGTTTTTTGTCACTAATGTTTGATTTTACAGGTCTGTCAATTTCCTGGAAGTTTCTTAAAGCAGAACTAAAATAGTCTTCAAGTTCTATTTCCAAGTATTTTAGGCTCTAAAATGTAACAAAACACATCTTTTTTTTGGAAAAACTCCAGTGAGTTCAGTCACTAGGACCTTTTAGCTTAAAAAAGGCTATACAAACAACGTTGGGCAAGTCAGAACGTTGGATTTAAATTGCTTTTCAACACTACCTACAATAATTGGGAGTTCATTCAAGTTTCTCGGTCCACAAAAACATTTCAAAGCTTCCGAACAAAACAGTCTTGCAGCGTTCTCTGCACTCAGCAGAGCACATTCCTGAAAGGCCCAACAACCCTTTCATTTACAATTCCTGACTCCACCCCTTTATCTGGACTTGAGCTAAAACTTTATGGGTTCTGTCTTGACCCATTTCCCACCAAGTCCAAGTCTTGTTGAAATCCATTCGGTAGTTTGTTGTTTGTTTTGTTTTTTTGCACTATTCCTGCTAGTAAACTAACAAACCAACCAAACATCATCAAAACAAACATGATATGGCTCCGGTTATTTACTTTATAAGCTGAAATCATCACTGTGTAGGCACACAATTACCCATGCAGCTTAGCAGCTAAAACTGGAGATTTTAGTGTGTAAACAATGTACTAAATGCATTTGTTTACCTTTCAATCAAGTCCCCATCAGCCTCAGGTGTTCAGAGGAATGTTACAATGCTGGTTTGCTCTGCAGCTGCAGAAACTTCACCGTCAGCACAGAGGTGCCGTCGTGTTTGCTGTCCTTCTATCTGATCCTTGTAAATGGGATATCTCATGACTGTTTTGAGGGAATTTCTTCAAATTTGGTCCAAACAGCAACTTGGTTCTGAGGAGAAACGATTAAATTTCAACAGTCAGTGGATCCATGTGGTAATTATGACAACATTGTTACACAGACCGATTGTGCAGATCTTTTGTGCCGTGCTGCAGGGTTGAATATGTGGCTGAAGAATCAGTTTTTCATAATTAAGAGCTTCTTTGCAGAGAAAAAGCTTCTTTCTTTTCTTGTCATGAGCTTCAGGTGTTGTCGCACAATGTGGCCAAGCTCCCTGCGTATATTTGTGGATAGACATGAATGCAAAATACAGCTCTGGTGTGTGAGTACATACGTATATAACTGGTGGTAATGGTGGTAATTCTAGTCATTTAACCAAAACTAAAATCCTATAATTGCACATGAGCCAGATGTTGCCATCCACGGCCAACCAGTCAGAAACGACTCGTCTCACAGAACAAGATGTTTTGACCTGTAAGTGCTAATGCTTGTTAATAATTGACCCACTGTTGTCTGTTTGTCTCACCTGAAGCGTCTCTTCTGTAATTATCAAAATGACTCAAGGAACTATGTTTAATATCAGGAAGTGTTTGTTCTTCATGCCACAGAGCAGCTTTTAAAGAGAGATGAGTGTTTTTGAAATGTGGCATATTTGTTGTTGTTTACAGCCTAAGGAAAAATAGAATTTCCCAAGATAACCAGATATGAGTACTCGCTCATACCCACGATCCTGCATGCCTGAACCCTGACACAACAATGGCTTTGTCTCCGGCAGACAAAGTGTGTTGTTGTCCAGGACATCTCACCACACAATTCCCCCCCGACTGCCCTCCCTTTAATTACCCAGCATTCTCCATTCTCCTCTGCTAAATGGTCCCTTTTGTTTTGGTCCACCCCAGCACCTTTGCTGACTTCTTCATGTGCTGTAAGCAGTCGAACCGTGCTGCTCTAGTTTGAGTTGGTGTCGCTGAACTCTGGTTTTTGCATTTTTTTTGCAGAGGTTCCTTCGATGAAGGAGGCCGAGGAGCAACTGGTGGCCCGAGTTGAACCCTGTCCAGGTGTAGGTGGACCCCAGCACCCCTGCCGTGTACTGGTCCATATCATTTTCTATTTATTTAGGCGGTTTTATTTTAACTTTATTTTATAGTTTTAATAACTATATAAAGAACAACAAAAAAACAAAGTGAGGAAAATCAGATCTGAAATCTCCCAACCATATATTAGAGGAGCAATGACCAGACCCAAAAGAGAACCAGATCCAATCAACACAAGGTTGAAAATATCTCCCTCAGGGTTACACACCGCACCCACTTTTCCCCGATTACCCCAAAACTGTTCTAAAGATGTAGTGTCCCCCACTTTTTGAAGGAAAGAAAGCCATTTTTCCCATTTTCTGGGAAAGTTACTCCTTTGGTTCTCAGGTTGAAATTCATTCTCGCTGTTGCGAAAATGTTTTTAACAAAGTCCATCCACTGTTTGAGGCTTGGCGGCTCAGGTTTATACCAATTTTTCATGATTGTTTTTTTTTTGACCAGCAATAAACACTATTTTACAAAGATACCGGTCTTTTTTTTTAATCACAACATCCTTAAAATGACAGAAATACAGGACTTCAACAGTATTAGCTAACTTATATCCCAATATCTTATTTAATGTCAAACACACATTACCCCAGAATATTTTTGTCTTTGGGCATAACCGATAAATATGTGAGTGATGGCATTCAACATCCCACACCTCTTCCAACACTGCTCTGGCAACTTTAGGTTTTTTACTCTCAATATATGGTGTTATGAAAAAACTAACCAAATTTTTCCAACTAAACTGTCTCCAATTCTCTGAGCTTGTGGATGAATACTGTGCCTTCAACATTGAACACCAATCCTGTATTATTTCAATATCTTAGCTTTGATGTACCCTGTGTTGAATTTATTTAGTTCCTGGAGCCCCTGATATAATCTAGAAATGGTTTTCTTATTTATGCCTTTGTATGCTTCAGTTACGATGTCAATTATTGTATTGCCTCCTCTTCATATTAACTATTAAATTTTTTTCCCCATAATAGTCCCTTATTTCTAAGTTACTTGTAAAAATTCTTTATGCTCCATATGCTCCTTTTGTAATTCTACGAAGCTTTTAAAATGATTCCCTTGGACTAGTGTACACATTGCTCTGATACCGTTATCCCACCATTGTCTGGAACCAATATCACTGATTCCTGGCTTGAAGATAGAGTCCGAAGCTGGCCCGGCCTAAGCAATTATTTGATATCTCCCTCTTATTTATATTCTTTCACAGGTTTACCCCACATAATCAGTGTTTGTTTGATAATCTCACTGTTCTTTTCCTTGAGCTTTTTATTCTCCATATGTCCCATTATTGCTTGAATTTGGACACCATCTGTGTTAATTTCTATATCTTTCCATCTTGCCTGATGAAGAGGACAGCACGCACACACTAGGAACCTCTCTTGAGCAGCATAAAAGTACTGTCTCAAATCAGGTAAACCCAATCCACCCTCCTCTTTGTTTGACTGAAGGACTTTATACTGGATCCTCGGTCTCTTACCAGCCCAAATCTTTGATATATTGAATTTATAGCCTGAATATTTCCCAAAATCTTCCAATATTGTCATTAATTTAGGAAAGGTTTTGTCGCGGTCCTGGAGAGACACAATAACATCATCTGCAAAGAGGCTTATGAAGTCATCGCTTTTGTCATTTCTTTTTAACTACACAATGAAAAACACAACTGAAAATCCATCCCAGTGTTTAGCTTCTGATGGTGCCAGTATTGCTGTCCACACTTTCAATTTAACAGTATATTTTATTTTATATTTATTATTTTCAAAAAACTTATGAACAACAGTGGCATATTATAAAATCCCAAGGTTATTGTAATTTATGACATGGCAGCAGAGACGACGCACCACTATTGAGATATGTTTACCTCCATAAGTAAAAAAATATTAGCTCAGTTAAAGGCTCTAAAAGCAGAAACACAGCAGGTGAGCTACATGTTTACAGTGTAATCCTACATAAAACATCTGAATGGCTGGAGTGTGTATGTGGGTGTGTGTTCCAGGGTGGGAGCTATCTCATGTTATCAAGGCTCTCAGTGTCTAAGGCAGTCAGAAAGAAGCCTGTGGCCACGGTGAGCGAGCTTCCTGGTAAACTGATCCTGGAGCAGCCTGACTCTTGAACAGTGACATATGAGAGTCAGTCAGTGTGGCCGCAGAGTGCGAATCTGAACCACTTTCAGATCAGATCAACGACGGATTATTGCACCACATTTTCAGACAATCAACTGGATGTGTATCTGACCAGAGCCAAGGTGAGTCCACATTTTTTGTTTTAGCTTTTTTGATACTCGATGTGGCTGTAAAAATAAAAAAGAAAACAGTAAGTTTATGAATTCATTATATTAATTTCACTGTCATTGTCACCTAAACATTTAAACCAGACTAAATGAATAAAAGGCTTTCTGCAGGCTTCGTGCCTGTCAACGTCCAGGAGGTTTACAAATTTTAGCTGAAAATGGTGCAAAAAGGATGCAAATTTCAAAACCATCACAGCCAGGAATACTTGACAAAATGTACAGATAATTGCTTGTGCAATAAAAACATGAGTCTAATATTAAACAAGAAAATAGTAAGTGGTTACTTTTCAAATAGCTAGACTTAATTTTTTGAAAAGTGCCGTGAATTTTGAGTTGAACATTTGAGTATCATTTAATATTAAATCATTTTTAGATCCATCCAAAAAAAAAATCTTAAATCTCAGAATTTTGATATTAATAAAGGGAACAAAAAGACGATAAGGACAACAATAATCCACTGTATTATTGATAAATTTGATAACAAACCACGCCACTTAAACACTAAAACGACTTGCATGATAAGCTGGATAGTTCTCTTTTTCTATTGTTAACAGTGAGTAAGGAGTCATGCTGTTGGGAAGGGGCAAACAAAACGGCAACAGCTGTTTAGTGGTGGTGCACCAATAATTAATGAAACAGTAAACTCAGATCCTAGCTGTTATTAGGACACAACCTGGGAGAAAAACCTCTAGTCAATCCATGTGCTCTTATGTGTTGCTGCCAGATTTATCTGGCTACGTGCGAATTGTGGTTGCTGGGATTATTCATAATTTTCATTCCCCTGTTTAATGAACTAGTTAACTAACTGAATGTGTTAATGAGTCACTTTATCAGCAAGTGCAAAAAACACAAAAAAAGCCCCACCAAAAAAACAATCTCATCTCAGACTATTATAATTATTCACTATAACTGTATAAGCCATATTCTTCAATGTTTAATAAAAAGTTATGAAATATTCCACTTTATGTATAATGAATATATAACATATAAGAAAGTTGAACTTTAAAAAAGTAAAATCAACTATGGGGAAAAATAACTTTCAACAATATATACTGAGGGCATAACTGCCTTGAATCAACCAATGCTGTTAGATTATCTTTGTGATCATTTTTTATTTAAGATGCAAAAATATTGCCAGCACATAATGATCATTATATATGAAAATAGAAACTTGAGGTGGTTAAAACTGAAAAATAAAAAAATGGAAAAAAAAACCATACAGAAGTAAAGTTTTGTAATTATGCAGAAGGTTATTGTTGTAGTGACCTTCTAGTTTAACTCAGAGATCCACCCTGCTGGATTGCATATATTCCTGGTTACACCAGGAAATCTTGACAGTTTATTGTTTAATCTCAGCAGACAAACCAGCTATCCCCAAGCTGTCTACATGGAGAGGCAGGCGCTGAGGCAGGCCAGGGAGGCCTTCCTGAGCGGCAGGACTCGGCCAATAGAATTCAGACTGCAGCAACTTCACGCCCTGAAGAGCATGATCACTGAAAAACAGACAGAGATCGCAAATGCGCTCAAACAGGACATCAACAGGGTGAGTGGAGATACAACACACCCATGCATGAAACACCGAAAGCATTTTACAAGAAGTGTTTTATCAAATTACAGTCGCTTAGTTTATGGCGTACCTCAAGAAAGTTGTCTGGGACCACTTGTGTTTTCAGTTTTTTTGTTATTGGCTTTTCTCTGCTGTGAAACATGCAGATATAATGATGCACATGATCACTAAACAGTGTCCAAATGCCATAAGTTATATTTCTGCCTTGTGAATTAATTGTATATTTCTCCAGAGCCAGTATGACACACCACTCCTGGAGCTGATTGGCATTGAGAATGAGATCAAGCTGGCGATAGAGAAACTGTCAGAGTGGGCAGCTCCGCGGCCTGTCGAGAAGAACCTCCTCACCATATCAGACGAGGTTTATATCCATCCCGAACCCCTGGGTGTGGTGCTTATCATCGGGGCCTGGAACTACCCCTGGGCCGTCACCCTCCTGCCCCTGGTGGGAGCTATTGCTGCTGGTAGGGGAGCTTTTGTGTCTCCAGAGCCCCAATATTTCTGTTTAACTCTGTTACTTACATTTTATTGAGCATACTGTGTTTTTTGTTTTTTTTTTAACTAAAAGGATGATTAACCCTCCTGAAATGGACTTTCAAAGGTTCTGCACATCCCCACACGTGTTATCAAGTTTTACTGGTTAGACTTCTGATAAGGGTGAAGATGGGTGGAGATATGCTGGAGATTATCATCTAGAACATGCACTAATAAAAATGATAAAGGTTTCACTGAGAGGTCATTGGAGGTCAAAGGACCAATCAACACATGAGGCTATACAGTGTAGGGTGTAACATCAGTGACTGAGAGCAGATAAAAGGTGGAAACAGTCAGTACAAGCATTTGTTTTATACAATATCTTCACAGTACTGTTGTCAAAAACACAGGCATTTCACAAAAGGAATTTATTCTGTGTTACACTTGCAGTAACATTTTGAGAGTAATTAATGGCAAAAAAAACCTGTGTATTTTTGACATTAACAACTAAATAACTGTAAAGATACTGCATAAAACAAATGCCTTGTGTCACTAAGCGAGCTGTTTTCCGATGCTTACAAAAGACAAACATATTTGAATTAGTAAATTCTGGAATCCACCTTGAAGGAGTTTAATTCCTGGCTATCATCAATATATTAGCAGCCATTGTCATTCTTTTTGGGTTAAATGTAATGCATACAACACCTCCCTACTGAAGGACTAATGATCAAACTTTGCAATCAGTCATGTCCCTCTAGAATATGAAAATATTTATTAGTGACTTTAAATAAGCATGTTTTCAAATGTGTACTTTACAGCAGTAGTTTGAGCGAAACAAGTGGGAGTTGTCCCGCCGGGAACTCGGCTCTGCATTCTAATCCTCCCACCCGTCCATCCTGCGTCACTCAGTGATCTCATTCCATTCACTGCGTTCTCGCCCTGCAGGCAACGCAGCTGTGGTGAAGCCGTCCGAGCTCAGCGAGTCCTCGGCCCTCCTCCTCCACGCTCTGCTGCCTCGCTATCTGGACAAGGTCTGAACACCCGCCGCTATTGTTGACCGAGTGATGATGTCGAGGGTCAAAGCCTGGTGCCAGCACAGGGCAGTGCGGCGCAGGGATGTTGGACTATGAGGGGAATCCTCTTCAACAGCAGTGACTCATCCTTCCTGACACCGTCTGGAACGCCTCAGTCTCTTTCAATCATTCCTGATATTTGCTGTTGACTTGCAGGATCTGTACCCAGTGGTGACAGGTGGAGTGACAGAGACCCAGGAGCTGCTGAGGCTCCGGTTTGACCATATCTTCTACACAGGCAGCAGCACCGTGGGCAAACAGGTGATGGAGGCCGCAGCTCACCACCTGACCCCAGTGACCCTGGAGCTGGGCGGGAAGAGCCCCTGCTACATCGACAAGAACTGCGACATCAGAGTCGCCTGCCGGTAACACATCGCCGGCGTCCGTAACGCCAGCAGAGCTGACAGTCACTGTCACTGCTCGTGGTCTGAGCAATCAGACCTCACGCAGTGCAACCACTGAACACAGTTCATGTCCCTCTTCTCAACCCTGCATCACTAAACTACACTCATAGTCATCATTGACCGAGGTGAATGATCTGTTGGAGAAGTTTATTTAATTTGATATCAATAGTTCACAGCACATAGAGGACATTTAGACATATAGGCTGCTGTGTTTCTGCACTTAGAATTTTACTTCTATTGAATCCTCCCGGAGAATTTGTCAGAGAGAATAATGTTATTTTTGTTGGATTTTTACATTCCCATCATAAATCTACTATTAAAAGAAAGCTGTTTCACCCAAAACTTTACATTACCTGAGAACAGTTGAATAGCTTGTTTTTCAAGACTAATGTACACGAAGATTAGAAAAAAAAAACAAAACTTAAAAGGTAAAATTTAAATACACATGAACATTCAGCACCAGTCAACATCATGACTGAGGACAGTCCCAAAAAAGGAGACAGCCCGGCTCTCCTAAGCAGAAAATCCGAGGACCCAATCCCGATGACTTGCGAGGGTGAGGCTTAACAGAAACTAAACCTTGAACAAGAAGCTCCTCCTCTTCTTTCTATGGAATCCGTGTCTGGATCAAACATGTTTGGCGGAGTTACTCCAATTTCAGAACTTGTCACTGTGCAATGTATAGTAGACTAGTTGAGCCTAGATGAGGTTTTTGTTATTTTATGAATCAAATAAGTTTGTAAGGGTTAAATCAATGGCTGGAGAGGGCTTGAAGTAAAATTTAAAAAGCTAAACTGTTTTTAAAATGACTAGATGTTGGTTTTGTTGAGTTGTGTGTATACATTATCCCCAGTGATCTCAACAACGTTCCAACCCAGAGAAACCTGTAAATCTGTTGGAGGTAACGGAGCGCTGCACTTGGTCTCCTGTTGCTGTAACTTCCAGGAGAGAGCCAGGAGCAAACGATACAAGCAACACAAAAATCAAGACAAAATTACGAAATATGACATAAGATAAAAAGGACATTTAGTAATTTAGTTATTACTGGTTATCGTAGAAAATAAATGTAGTTTTTAATAAGATTTTATTAGGATTCTCATTAAGAGCAGATTCCAGATGTAATAACATAAGATAATATTAATTCTTAAAAATAAGATGCTTAAGACTTCGATAGATAGTACTCAGAAGTAATAAAAAGAAAAGATGTTCATTGATTTATGTTTGAATGTTATGGATTTTGTTGCAGCCACAATGAATTTCGATGAACAAACAACAAGATGTAAATGCAACAAACCAAGCAGTGCTTTTAAAATTACTTCAGCAGTTTCTGTATCTCAAACATATCTCGTATCTTTGCAAGTGATTTTTTAAACGTGTAGTAAAACACATTGAAAGGAAGCAAGAAACACTTGAAAAACAATGTGAATGCACTCATAAGATGACAGAACATTGACTGGTCTTTCAGCTTACAATAACTGAATTTTGTGCTTTTTGCACAGCGACACATGTATTAAAGTAGCCGACCGTGAGTTCCTCAAAGTGTCCAAACGCTGACATCCCTGTTCTGTGTGCAGTCGCATCACCTGGGGGAAGTTCGCCAACTGCGGCCAGACGTGCATTGCTCCGGACTACATCCTGTGTGACCCCTGCATCCAGGGCCGCGTGGTGGAGTGCATCCGACAGACGCTGCTGGTAGCGCCCTCTAAACCCGTCCCAGCCCACGTCTTCCCGTGAGTCACCCCGCGCAGTCCGGACTTTCATCGACACTTTTTCATCCATCCCAGGAATTTTACGGCGCCGATCCCAAGTGCTCACCAGACTACGGCCGCATCATCAACCGGCGTCACTTCAGCCGAGTCATGGGCCTGATGGAGGGCTACGCCCCCGTGCTGGGAGGGCAGAGTGACGCCTCGCAGCGCTACATCGGTAGGACGCCACAGAGACGTGGAGAAGTGATGTGTCGGACCTTCTGCTGACTGAACGTTTGGTGCTGTACCTGCAGCCCCAACCGTGCTGAAGGACGTGCCCCCCCACTCCAGGCTGATGCAGGAGGAGATCTTCGGCCCCCTGCTGCCCATAGTGACCGTGGGCGACATGGACGACGCCATCCGCTTCATCAACGAGCGAGAGAAGCCCCTGGCCCTCTACATCTTCTGCTCCAACAAGAAGGTGAGAGCACACGGTCAGCAGCCAAGAGGCTTAAAGCCTTTTGTTAAACTCCTTATGTTTCTCCTCCTCCTGTGTCCGGCAGGCGGTGAAAAGGATGATTGAGGAGACCTCCAGCGGAGGAGTGACGGTCAATGACGTCATGATGCACTACACGCTCTGCTCGCTGCCGTTTGGGGGTGTTGGTAAGACTCATGGGGCTGCAGACGGTGACTCCGAGGGCTTCTGGTGCCCGACGATCTTAAAGTGAATCGCTGTGTCATTTATTTATGGTTTATTTGATTGGGACAGATACAAAATGCGTAGACAATCTGAAACAGCTGTCCGCTGCTATAGCGGCAGTGTTTAATAACACAGGCCGATTTGCAACACTCGTTCCCAGAAGGGCTTATGTGGAAAACAAGACACCCACCTTGTAGAACTTACAGTATTAAAGGAGAACTCTGGTATTTTTCAACCTAATCCCTATTTTTATACTCTGAAAATAGGAATTATACACTTAAATTTGACAAAAACGGCCAACGCTTTGGGCAACTTAGAATGTTGGAAATAAATTGCCGTATTTTTTTTAGTTATTGCAAGTGTCTGACACCCAGAAATGAGTTTATTCAGTAGATTTATTCCAATTTGAAATATGTTGTCTGTCACGAGAAACAGTGACCCCTGATAATTGATTGGTGGAGAGCTCAGTCCGTCACAGGAAGTAGAAACTTAAGTTTTATACAACACCTTTACAGTTATTGAGCCAAAAACACACGAGCGTCACTGTAGGTATCTACTGAGTGTTAGAGGTAAAAACAATGATTTATCTCTTATATTTTGACTTGCCCAGTGTCATTGCATTGGTGTCAATGACCAAACTCCATATTCAAGTAAAAAAACATTGATTTATTTTGTGAAATTTTAGAGCCTAAAACTTTGAGAAATACAGTTTAGGTTGAAGAATACCGGAGTTCTCCTTTAATGCTGACCATCAGATTACATTCATACGGAATAAAAATGCAGCTTTTAATTCAAAAAGCCGTGACGGCAGACCTATGTGGGCCCCCAGGTCAGAGTGGTATGGGCCGCTACCACGGTAGACACACCTTCGACCAGCTGAGCCACCACAGGGCCTGCCTGATCCGCTCCCTGGGCTTGGAGAGCGTCAACCTGTCCCGGTACCCTCCCCAGGACCGCCGGCGGGCACGCAGGGCGCGCATGGCCCTGACCTCACCCCTCATCGACACGTCCAAGAGGACGCTGGTCTGGGCCATCGTCGCCACCGTGGTGGGCCTGGGCCTGCTCATCACCCTGATGGTCATCCTGCTCATCGCCTCGGGCCTCAACTGCACCTGCTGGTACTGGAGAGGCTTTTACAACTAGACACGCCGCAGCCTCCTCCTGTGAAATAGACACTTTGGGTCCTGCTTTGTTCAAAGACGAAAAGAGGAGTACCGCTTCGATCTAACATTTATTTGTTTGTGTGACGTGTTCCGCGGTGATGAGACGAGCTGGGACAGAATGCTGAGGAAGAATCAGCACAACGCAAATCTGAGAGTTTACTTACAGTATTTCACAGACACATCACACGTGTATTTTGTTATTGTTTTTCCAGAATAAAAGATTTCTTTACATACCATCATTTTCTCTTTTTATGAAGGGCCATTTTTATTGCTAAAGGCAACCTCAATCATTTTTGAGCTTTAAATAAAGGTTTGCGTTGCGATTGGTACATCGATGCAGTGGTTGAGATTAAGTATGAGTATTTACTTTAGTACTGTTTTTAAGGGCAGTTTACAGGTGCTTGTACTTGGGTTTTTCCGATTTGTAATTTGAAGGTTTGATGTGTGGTGGTTGGAACATATAGATTTCATTAATTTGAATTTATGAATGTGAAATGTTGCAAGAAAAATTACATTAATTACAAAATATTCTTTGATGATTTAAAAAAAAATCCATAAAGAACATCATCAGGATGCAGCACAAAGTCTGATGAAATATTGTCAGATATAAGCTTAACAAAGCCACTGCGTGTGTACAGTTTCAGCGTGAGTTTCTCAGAAAGCACATCCAACATCAGCGTTGGTGTGTAAATATAATAAAAAAGGAGCTAAGTAGGTTAACATCTATGAATTATTCTGAAGGAAAACCTTGTTCACCAAGAAAACATGTTGAGAAGGACTCCAGATTTCCTTCCAACATAAAATGTGTGTATGTATATACACAACGTAAACACAATCGCCTCATGTAAACACAGAGTTAGTGCAGTTAGTGCAGTGATTTACGTTCTGCTATTACTCCCATGTTTATTTGAGGCTCAAATGGACGCACAGTGTGACATAACAAGGCAAAAACTTGGTTTTCCCGTCTACATGCGAACACTGTGAGTGGAGTTTAAATGTGTGCAGTTTGTGTGTGTGCTGCATGTGGACTAGGCCTCGACCCCGGAACTTTGCCATCATGTGCTTCACCTGTGGCTCCTCCCCTTCCTGTGTACTTAAGTCTGTTGGCACATTGTTGTGTGTGTTTCTGAGGTGATTTACGTTCTGCTATTACTCCCATGTTTATTTGAGGCTCATTTTCACACTTTCACACTTCGATTTGTGAGCATTTGCACAACAGAGCTTTCCAGCCATAGTGAGAAAAAAACATCCAGAGGCTTTGGGAATAAACTTGTGAATTTATGAGAAATAAAAGTCATAGTTTTAGTGTTTTCCTTTATAGGACAGATATGAGAACAGTCCCCTGCACCATCATGTGGCTGGTGGAGAACTTTGTGGTTTCACAAACAGGGAAATTCTTCATCTTTTGGCACATCAGCACCACATCTTCATCAGTATCAGGACTTTGAAAAGAATTTGCAGGAAATCGTCTCTTTTTGGAAGCTGTCTGAGGACCTGCCTGATTTGCTTATTTCTGCATAAAATCTCCTAAAGTCAGGATTTTATTCTCACAAACTTGCCACACTTTTTCTTTCAAAATTATGATTTTTTTTCCTCGTAAGATTCCAACTTTTGGAAAGTACAATGTCATGGAAAAGCTAATTTTTTCATCATTTAATTCAAAATTTCTTAAACAATAATATTCTAACATTTCTTTTTTTCTCATGTTTTCTGTGATAACCAAAACATTAAAATGCTTTGAGTTGACATGTAATGAGTCTGCAACATTAAATATTAATTTTTTTAAATGCAAAAATCACAACTTTTTAATGTTTTTGGGACACACTAGCATAGAGTTTACTGTGGTTGGTCAATGTCAGTGGCGTCGTACTGTATTTGACCGCCAGGTGGCAGCAGATCGCTGCAGACGAGAGTTCAGTTAACAGACCGAAGTGAGGAAGGAGATAAATCAGTGAAACGTTTGTTGTCTTTTCTATTAAATTACAAAGATAAGCCCTCAAAAACCCCATTAACCCTGAAACCCACTTAAAATGTGTGGCAGAATCTCATCCTGCACCACAAAGAGACAAAAGTGCTGAGCTTTTTCTGTTACTGTAGCTGATATGTGACAGTTAAAAGCCCATAACAGTTAGAACATCATGACAGCTATAATGGGCCCCGGTTAGTCCCTTTTGTAATTTGTGTAAAGTGCATTCAAGCCCCGTTGGGTCCTCTAAGCGAGGACCCCATTATCATCGGGCTCTCCCTGATCCTCTGAGACTCTCTGCCAAGCTCCAAACTGACAGCTTTATCACTTAATAGGTCCATGAATATCCAGGCGTTCAGCTCAGGAAGCAGGAAACAGGAAACAGCTGCCACCTCAGCGCCACACCTCAGCCCTGACAGGCTCACCGGGGGCCTCCATAACACTTACACAACCACGCAAGACTTTCACTGGGAGATAATGTAAGTATTTCATCAGTAAGAAGTCCGATCATTAAAGATGTGAAATAGAAATCAGCAATTCTGATGCTCATTCGTGACCAAATAAACCTGAGGAGCAGCAGCTGCACCACATTTCCATACTGAGGCCTGAAGTTGTTAAAAGGCCAGTCTGTGCGATTCAGGGGGTTATGTGCAGAAATATACTATTTGGAATTATTTTCACAACTACATAATCCACCAAAACTAGGAATCTTTGTGTTTACGTTACTTCAGAAGGAGTTTTCATGTCTCTACAACAACTCTTCCGCCAAGTTCTGCATAAATTGTGTTTTTTCATTACTAATTTTTACTCTTTGCTTCGCACATATTTATTAGTTTGCATATGTGTTGGGGGTTTAACCTGTTTTTATCTGTTTTAAATTACGCTGCTCTGATTGTTAATTTCACCTTACGATTCACATATACTTACATATATTCATATTACTGTGTGCATATACCATGTCCTCGTCACTGGTGCAAAAACTGCTACATAAAGGAAATACGCCTGACACGATAAACATCCCCCTCCTGGAACCGCCACCTTACCCTGGTGGAGGGGTTTGGGTGCCCTAATGAGGTGCCCTAGGAGCTATGTTGTCGGGGGCTGTTTGCCCCTGGTAGGGTCACCCAAGGCAAATTGGTCTTAGGTGAGGGGCCAGACAAAGTGCGGTTCAAAGACTTCTATGATGGTGAATGATAACAAGGACTTGTGTACCCTGCCCGGAGGGATACCGGGACCCCGCCCTGGAGCCAGGCCTGGGGAAGGGGTCCGTAGGCGAGCGCCTGGTGGCCGGGCCTTCTTCCATGGGGTCCGGTCGGGCCCAGCCCGAAAAGGAAACATGGGCCCGTCCTCATGGGGGCCCACCACCCACAGGAGGA
>KV751403.1:588361-602550 GCA_001698575.1 Mola mola
AGCTGTGGTTGTAGTTTCCTGCTGTATTCAGTGGACCAAATGTTGAGATATTTGCGTGTTGGCAGCAGTGACATTCAGGCTGTATCAACGTTCAAAACAAGGTGACAACAGCATCGCTGCCCTCTAAAACTCATCATTTCCAGCAGCTTTAAAATATGCAGCCAAAAAAGAAGGATTTTGTTTAGCATGACGCACTTTTCATATTTCCAATCATTTCCGGTATTTCTCCACAGGTGGGTTGTGGGTGTGCAGAATGTGAAAAATGGACAACATTTCTCCACTTCCTCCACGAGTTCCTCCCAAAAAACGAAGCCAGTACATCCAAAATTCGAGCACAGCCATCTTTGCACTGGCGATAATATTTGCAGGCAGAATTCCCAAATTCCTGCCTATGCAACCTCCCACTCAATCACAAGCACAGCTCAGCTGTCAATCATGACATCCCACCCTGATTTTATCACATCAGTGAACTAATTAGAGAAAAATGAACAGTTGAAGCTACATCAGCATGCTAAGAATTACCTAAAGTGATTGAAATCATCTTTGGGAAAATTTATTTGAGGACTATTTTGGGCTTTTAGTTTGGCCCAAGTGCTACCTGAGGTAACGGAGGAGGGGTTTACAGTAGGCTGTATACTGGAACCAGCCACCAGGGGGCGATTGAGACGCTTTGGTCTCACATTTGGGGTGCTCTCATGTCATCCATATTTATATGCGGTCAATGTTAAATCATAAACACAGCTTTGTTTAGAGTCTTCTCCTTCAAAGCTCTGCAGGTGAAGGAACAGAATGGAGCTTTAGGAGCTGGATGCCAAAGTCTACGTTATCTGGGTAAAACACAAAGGACACGTGAACCAACATCAATATGCAACGACCTGGAATGTGAACGATTTTAGTCCCATGTGAGGTGACTGGACCAGTCAGAAACACATGGAGGGGACATACTATCAAAAGCAAACACCTCCGAAAACACTGGGACGCCTGATGTAAATATTAATACACTGCAGCCTGTTGTGATATGATTAGCAAACAATTTACAGGAAGTGTGACGGTATCGTTAGCGTACCAGGCAATCGAACGACATCTGGTGTTTACGCGGTACCGTCCCGTTGGTCAGTGTTGAAATATCCGAAGTAGAAACACTTTCTGCTGTCTATTTCTTTAGCAAATAGACGGGACAGAAAATGCAGTCGATAGACTGAGCTCTATAAAGAACTGCATGGTCTCAAATCCCTTGATTTTCTGACACATCTTTCCTCCGACACTACACAATGCAGGTGAATGCAACTTTGTGTTGCTCAACGTGCAGAAAATGACATTTGAGACGGACTACAGGCGTAACTGGGACATCGCTCCTGGACGGAAACACTGTGTTTCACAAATGTCATTTTTCGATGCTTTCAGTGTCACAAGCAAAATGTCATCCACCTCCGCTGAACTGGGGCAGCTGTGAAAACTCTCTGCGGTGGGCTCGTGAAAACCACAGCTGTCTGCACGGCTTGAAACTGTGTTAAAAGCCCTTCATGGTTTGAGTTTCTAACTAGTTTTCCTTGTTTACTTGTGTAAAACGTCTTGTTTATTTCCCTTTTCGTTTGAGCGTTGTTTTCTCGTGTTGCGTTTGGTTTTCTAGTCTTTTTGTCTAGTGCTGACTCACGTGTTTCTAGTTTTTTTCATGTGCTATTTTGATGTGCCCAATTCTCTCCACCCTCCTTGAGTATTGAAGTCCAAGTGCTAATTTACATGTGCATTTTTGTTTCCCTTTGGTTTCTCAGTTATTTTAATACATGGACTTTCTCTGACTTTGGTTGCATGTTTGGACAGCGAGTTGGTCCTAATCCAAATACATATCAGAACTAACTCCACTCTGCCTTTCGTGCCTGCATTTGGGCCCAAAACCTGGTTCAGACTTGTTGGCACAGACAGTGGAACCCCGACAGTAACGATCGAAGGTGGGTTAGATAAGGAACCCTAAAGGACTGCTTAGTTCGACAATGCAACAGCAGAAGCAAGCTGGGCACTCATTTGTGTTATACAGCATCTTTACAGTTACTGAATTAAAGACACACGGATGTTTCACTGAAGGTATCTATTCCCGGATACCAGACACTTGAAAGGTGCCCGATAGTGACAGAGTGTCTTGTGTATCAGGTACCAGGTCTGGGGGATCCAATAATGCAGAGACACACAGGGAGCCTTCTAAATTGGTAGTCGTTTTAATCATGACGGTCAAAACCAGGAATTCAAATTATGCGCAGGTACAGATAAGGATAAGGCAAACTTGGTAATCGAAACATGGAATACAGATGGGACACATGGAGACTTACAAGGAAAAAATGCTGGAACGCTCGCTAGGTAGGTAGACAAGACAATCAGGCACAGGAGGAAGGGAACACGGGGGTTAAATACACGAGGGAGAGGTAGACAATTGGACACAAGTGAGACACATTAGGGAGAGGGAATAATCAGACACACCTGAGGGACAACACTTGACAGGACATGGGGAGTAAGACCCAAGCAAAACTTCAACATAAGACCGGAAACACTGATTGACCCTAACAACAGACACATGACACTAGCAGACCCTGACATTGTGAAGTCTCTAAAGACCAGGAAATGGGGCTCAGGCTGAAGAATACTGGACGTCTTGGGGCAGGAATATCAGCTGGTGTGGAAGTTGGCCTCTGTTTGCCGTCTGTCAAGGCTGTAAGTTTTTACAAGCTGTGTAAACGAATCTGTGCTCCTCAGTGCATTGATCTGTTGAGATTAACGTTGTTGGGCAAACAGTGTTACGTCAATGGTTTCCTGGCGCAGGAAGTGTCCATATGTCCGTTATCTCTGATGTCAGACACTGTCGTTCCCTGTTTATCATGAGATATTTAAAATGGTCAGAGGTAAGAAGAGTTTAAGCTACCTTCGCTCTTCTTAATTTTCAGGCTTTAGTTTCAGTTTTATTTGTAAATATCGTTCCCACAGATCATATTGACAAGCTTGTCATCATGCTACTGTACATTTTATTATCAAATGTTCAATCTTGGTCTTTTTTTTTCTCCAATGTGTGCATGTGACTATGTTCTGGACTGATCTTCCATCAGATATTTTGATAAAAATATCTCACTCAGAGAATCTGATGTGTTACCAATATTTAATAATCCAATTTTCTTTAAGAATGACTTCATGTGACGCCTCGTTTCCACACTGAATGTACGGTTCCAAAACTGTTAATAAAAAGTGTGTAAAGATAACTTTTTCTAGAAAAAAAGCAGAAAGTTTTACCTCAAGGTCTATTTAGTAGCTGATCTGGAGCTTCAGCTTTCTATGATGCATGGTGATCTTCATGAGCAGTCACCAGTGATGAATGAACGTTGGCATTAAAGCAGGTCGCTGTTTACCTGTCAGCTTGCCCGTCGTTACGTTAAACAAGACACGCATTAAAGAGTGTGCGTCACCACAAGGACAATAAAAACTGACCTGATAAGGATTGTAGAGTCGGTTCAGCTTTTAGCCATGTTCACGTCACGGCTCCAAATGGCAAATGTGTTCTGTCCCATTGGTTCCAGACTGAGATATATGAGGAATGATTAGGTTTGGTACAAACATGCATTGTCCTCGGTCAACCTCCAGCACCGCCTGCATGTTTAGATTCCTTTCATTAACGATATCTTGACAGCTGTCGGGCCGATTGTCAGGAAATTTGGCACAAACATTGATTGATAAATTCTAATATGCTTGGTGGTCTCCTGCTGTTTCGTCTGGTGCCATCATCAGGTCAAAATGTCACTTGAGTTGTCATAATTAGCGAGATTCCCATCAGTCTCAGCTCCAGTTTGTGTTTAGAGCTTATTTGTAAATGAGCAGGTTAAAATGCCAAATGAGGATATTACTATGGGAATATTTCTTGATAAACATCAGCGTGTTATCATCGGCACCGTTAGCATGTTAGCTTGATGAGCATACTGTTAACTATTGTATGTGCAGCCACTGTTTCATTCATTCATTCATTTTCTACCGCTTATCCCGTTAGGGGCGGGGGGGGGGGGCTGGAGCCTATCTCAGCATCTTGGGGCGAAGGCGGGGTACACCCTGGATGAGTCGCCAGTTCATCGCAGGGCTGACATATAGAGACAAACAACCATCCACACTCACACCTACGGCCAATTTAGAGTGACCAATTAACCTACCCCCAGATTTGCATGTTTTTGGAATGTGGGAGGAAGCTGGAGTACCCGGAGAAAACCCACGCAGACACAGGGAGAACATGCAAACTCCACACAGAAACGTCCTGACCCAGAATCGAACCCAGGACCTTCTTGCTGTGAGGCGACAGTGCTAACCACTGCACCACTGTGCCGCCCGCAGCCACTGTTTGTTTTTTTTTAATCTTAACTTCATTGTCTTGAACAGGATCTCTGTTTTGTTTTTTTAATAGTCCTTTTATTTCAGATTTGTGCTTAATTGAGTAAGACCACAACACTTTTCTGCCCATTTACTATTCCAGCACAGAAAAGTAAATATTGCTCACAGAGTGCGAGAAGATGGGGGTAAATGTGGGCCTGTCGATTATACATTATGTTAACATGCTTATCACAATCAACATTTCTGCAATATATATCACATTCAGGTTAACGTGTACAGTGCATGATGTGACCGTGTGAAGAGGCTGTTGGTGTTGTGAGAATACCTGGATGGGCGTGGCTTTGTAGGATGTAGCAGTGTGTCCCTCAGTCATTTTGATGACTCAGGCTCAGTTCATGTTGTTTTCATATAAATTTATCCTCGAAAATCAAGGAATATTATGTAATATTTGTGCTCCAATTCCACTGGGGTCCAAACTCCACCACCACCAATGAAATGCAAAGTGATCAGATGATCATGTGGTTACACGGTGACCCTGATGTGTCTGATGCTGTGTTGCCGTCTTTGCTGCAGCTGCTGCATTTATGTTAAGTTAATGCTTTCTGCCATACAACAGCTTCTATAAATCACGATGGCACAAAAAGTATTTCAGGCTGTATTTGAATTGTTTTGCACACAAGGAAGATCTGGAGCTCATTAGATTTTCAGCACTTTGTGGCTTCAGGATTGGCCACCAGGGGGCATTTTTTTGGTTTAAAAAGAAACAATAATGATATTTTCACTGCTATGAGTTCCCTAAACACCAAACTAAGTGCCAGTCAATCAGGAGATAATATACGTTAACAATAACATTTTTTGATGTGTCTCCTGCTGTGCTGCTGTTTTTGTTGTGGATGATGTTTTTTTTTTCAGGCATAAACATTTGTGGTCACATATTTATGAAGTTGACTATTTTACTGATTTGGTCTCACGTCTGTGAACTGACATTCTATTCCCGTCCGGTCTCCTCTCAGCTGTTCTGAAGCATTTTTTTTTATCCTGGTGTCCAGGTGATGTAACATCCTACAGATGTTTAATGTTTCTTACCAACTTGCATAATCTCTTCTGCCATTGCTAAAGTTTCTTCTTCATGTCTCACCTGAACTACGGATCGGATAGTGACAGCCACACTGCTCCCACAGTTTCCAGCGGTACTGCTCCGTTTGGTGCATATCCGAAAGCTTTCTGAGAACGTGCAGAAATACGCACAAAATGAACACAGTATTTAACGTTGTGCATAAATGAGCCTTAATATGTCACAGTTGAGATCACCAGGAAAGTAAATCATGTCTGCCAAAGCGACAGGCCAACACTTTGTGTGACCCAAGACATAAGGCAGGGCTCAGGGTGGAACACCACGCGTTTAGGAGACCCTGCAACAAAACCAAGTGTTCGTTGTGGTTAAACCTAACCGGAACGTAATCACCAGGTAGGTCCCACCTTTACTGTAGCGATGGAGTGGCTCATCTCATGTGTGAGGTTCAACATGTAGATTATTTTGTGGTAGAGATTGTAAATTACTTTGTTCCTGTCATTGATTTCTAATAGCCTTTCATTTGGAAATATTGATAAATACTTGATGTGTATACGGATTATTGATGGAGCATCTGTGATACTGCTAAAAGTAATTGTAGAGATGTAACAGTCTCATACCAAGCACACAAGGGAACACTAGGTGACTATGTTCTCACCTCCAGGGCCGTACATATGGCCTGCACCTGACTGTGTTACAGACCAGACATCTCTGTTTTCAGCCAAAGACTCGGTGCTCTAATTCGTCCCTGAGAAGTTCTGCATATGTTCTCCTTTCTGATGCCAGTCCTCCGGAAAAAAACCCCACAAGCGGTAATATTTTTAAACACGGCCCAGCCCACACATGAAACAACCGCTGAATCTCCGGCACGGAAATCCCGACAGAATCATACAAGCTCATAAATCTGTCGCTCTCACCTTGTTATGCTGGTTACCATGACGGCGAGGCAGCTGCAAGTGTCACCTCATCATCTGCACCTATCGCAGAAGTGGGCCAATTAGCAGGGATCTGTATAAGGAGCACCATACATAATTTAATGTTATTTTTTCCCTCTCCAACCCCGATGCCACATCATTAGTGCCAACGTTTTTTCAGATTGAGGTAGTATTTGTTAATGGCTTTGTGGGCAGAGCTGGCATGTGAATAATCATGAATGGGGCTGTGGAGCTGCTCTACTAGTTTGAGTATTCCCTGCATGTTTGAATAGACGTGGCAGTACGGGGAGTTATTTTTGTACCTCAAACTGTTATCTGCTATCACTGCACGCCCACAGGCGGTGACTCACACAGTGACATCACACACTTCCATTACTGCCTTTGTTTACCGTTCTCCAGACGTTTGCAAGTCTGCGGAGGGGTTGCTTTCTGAATCCGCAGGCCTGAATCCGGGCTGTTATCGCACCTCTCCTGCTTTTCGTCTCTTTTTTCGCCTCACTGGCTTCCTGTTGCGCAACAGTTATGACAGTTAATAAAGCCTCAGCGCTGTTTGTAATCCACCTCGCTCCCTCTCTTTCTCAACAGCAGTTCTGTTGAAGTTCAGATGAACGGAGAGATAAAATGTCTCATCAATCATCACATTTTCATTGTGACAATAGTTCCTCTGCTGAACTACAAACAGCTCACAACATTTCTGTGTGCTTCTGTACATATTCTCAGCACAAAAATTATTTTCCACAAGGTTTACTGAGGTTCACAGTCCAGGTTCGCATGTGTTTGCGTTGGATTGTATACGAGTGTTGTGAAACTCTCCAACATGCTGCCTCTTGTGCGACGACCTTGGACACGTTGCCATGAGACATGGACACATGTGCCAGAAACTCAGTCCGTCTGACTCTCTCTTCAACAGCTGCTTAGTAGTATTTTGCTTCTCCTTTCAGCATCCACGAAAGTTAATTTTAAAGTGAAGGCAGGGGAAGTAGATCCGAAGATGAGTGTGCACGCTCGGCCTGTGCAGGCTGTCTCATAGCTGACTGGGCAGCGCATTGAGCCGAGCACATCCCACCGATTCTCCACGCTTACCTCCATTGGCCTCAGTGGCAGATAGTGACAGGCTATCATTGGCAATTTCCCAAGTGAGAGCAGACAAAAACCTTTTGCCGTGTTTACACGCCGCGATCAGGTCTGTATTATGTATACAGTTAATAAGTCCATAAGTATTTGGAATATGACATAGTTTTTTTTTTTTTTATCATTTTGCCTCTACACACCCCCACGATGGACTTGAAATAAGATGTGTATGAAGTGCAGACTTTTAGCTTTAATTTAAGAGGTTTCACAAGAATATGGCATCAATCATTTAGGAATTACAGCCTTTTTTTACGCAAAGTCCCTTCATTTTCAAGTTAGTTTTTAATACTTGGATAAAAATCTTTTGCAGGCAATGACTCCCTGAAGTTTCACTGAGTCAGATCTCAGTGCCGTGTTCGCTTGCTCCAACTGCTTTTAATTAGTTTTGGCTGCTGTTGCCAGGGTCAGGATACAAAACAGAGAAACAGAACGGTGATTATGGCATCACCTGTATTTGATTTTTTTCAGCCACACACATAACAAGATATGAAATTGCCGGTAAAAATGATTAAAGTTCTGTTCCATTTAGCATGGTAGTGCCAGTCCGTCCAATGAGTCAAAGAGCACAAGGGCAGAACAGAACAGAACCTATGATTGGCAACACCTCTGTTCTTATTTCTTGCCAAAATAGCTGCTGTGAAAAGCTCTTTTCTTGATTTTTATTATGACATTATGGTTAATTTATTATGAAAATAATTAGGGTGCAGGCTTTTTGATCCCTCTAAATATTTTTATACCAGGCCTGTATTGGACACCAGCTTATTGAGAAGAATTGTTGAGTTGAAATGGGCTGACTGTTGCTCTGGGTTCTGAGGCCCGAGGGAAACCGTCAATTGTCAGGCTAAAGATAAACCCAACGTAACAGGAAATGTACTTAAGTGCTTTTCATGTTACGTTGTGCGTTTAAAGTCCAGTTTGACTCTCATTCAGCACACGTGAGTTAGAGTTTCATATGCTTTATATCCATCTTTTCCAGGACATTCAATGAATGAAATGGCCCACATTCAGGTTTGAGATCATTGTAGGATATTTACAATTCTAATAAAATGTTATCCACCGTTTAACAGCTGTTCCATTTGTAAGACTATGTATGGCAGAAACAGGCTCACTGGACCCATGTGTTTCCCATTACTGACAATAATAGTGTCTCTCTCCAGAAATCTTGACCTGGTTACTTAAAATAGTCTACAGACTTTGATGTGAGTTCATGTAGGAACTACTTTCTTTCTACCGAACTCCAGCGTATCACTGTGCTACTTGATCAAAATTGATCAATTAGTTTTTGTGTAATCTTACAAACAAACAAACAGATCCGGGTGAAAACATGACCTCCTCCACTTTTATTGGCTGTGGTAAAAACAACTATCAGAAGTTAGACCATCCGTTGTTTTTGCACCAGAAAGAGAAAGATTTGGTCTTCCCACCCCAAATTATTGACAATTGTGAAGACTGAAGTGTCTTATATTACATGTGGTGCAATATTCAGTTACACTGTGTGTTGATGCCAAAAGGGTTTCAAGGGTGGCCATTATCTGCATGATCATCTTCCAAGTGATGTAAAAAGGAAACCATAATGTCAGATCTATCACTGTAGTCAGTTGTGTTTTTGTGTAATAAGCGTTTCCTGTTTTGTTTGTGTTTTTTCTCTTATGTCTCGTCTCGTTTCCTGCCACAGTAATTGTGCCAGATCGCCTCGTCCTCATTGTCAGAACCTTTTGATTGAATTCTTTGAACGAATTTATGACACAAATTCAACACTTTCTTCATATGCTACGGTCCACTGACTTGATGAATAAAATTCTAGCATATGTTTTACAGATTTTAGGCACATAAAGCATGTGAAGACACTTACAATATGGCACTACCATAAGCCAAAATATCCCAATAGTAACTCGTGAACCACATCTATTGCAGAGTTCAAAGTGATGTCATGCAGTTAGACACACACACACACACACGGTTACCTCATCATATTTGTCAAGATACCAGGACAGCATGAAAAAGCAATTAAACAGCATATTAAAAGAATGTTCTGACTTAATCCTCATGACAGCAACGTGCAGTAATCAGAGGGCGACTTCCAAAATTCCAATGACAACTGAGATCGGCCTTTACATGCCTCTGTAGAATTTTAACATTCACACTATCCAGCTTGTTGTCTGCAGGCCTTTCTTGAAAAAAGTGACTAAAGACCCAACATTGAATATCAAAGGAGCGCAGAGGTAAAAACACCACCTCCCTAGCTCTCCCTGTCCGTCGGCCTGGCTATCAGTTACTGCAGTATCAACCGAAGACGCGATTAGCAGCGGCCCTGTCGAACTTAATGAGCGCGGCTCGACGACATGTTCAACTCGCCGGAGCTCAGACAGTCCAGAATCTCTGACACGGCACAATCAGGAGGTCCTTACTGGAGGAGTCCATCGTCTTTATTGAGCTCAGGTTTCGCCAATGAGGCACCAGAGCTCCCCCGGGGCATCAGCAAAGTGGGAAGAAAATACAATAAAGTGTCAGGGCCAATTAAACTATGAATGCATTAAGCCCAACTAGCTCGTCTCTGGCTTATTTGCTGCAACAAAAAAAAAAGGATCTGAGAAAAGTTGCTGCCACCCATTTAGAATTACATGGAAAAGCTGAAAGAGTTTGCTGCCCACATCGACATGCAAGACATTAATTCATGCAGCAGACTCCACCCTGGGCCATTACGATCATTATTTCAGCTCTCTGTGGAAGGCTCCAAGACATGGAGAGGATGAGGGACGCTTTAATGGAGTGCAGAATTGGCTCGATTCACTGCCGTGCTTCATCAGCCATTAGCCATTACTGAAACATCTTAAAATTTTAACAGATAAGTAATCGCCCAGGCACATCATAAGGCAAAAGACGTAAACATGAATATGACTTACTGGCTTCTGGCTTTACTCTGGAATGACAACAGATCGATGGTTGGCCTGATTGACGATTTTGTTAGTGGTCTGCTATAGCTGCAGTTCAAGAACGTGAGAGCAAACTTCCTGATATTGTGAACGGGTCCATAATGTACCTATTATACTAATGCTTTCCATACAAACATGACTGATCGCTGAACAACTTGGCATCTGTATCCACAACGACCAATTATTCATGTCAGCAGTTGTCTGATGTCTCAGTTGTTACAGCCTACAAAGGCTGCATTTTGGTAACATTTGGCAACTGTCAAAAGGAAATCGTAACAGCTGAGGTCACCTCATGTACAGAACTATTCGTAGTCCTTCCTTCAACCCTTCTTTCTCCATTAAGGCGCCTGCCTTTGTATTTGATCAACAGCTCTAAACACTTTTCCTGTACGCGACACCTCTATTGGCCCAATTCATTTATCGTCCATTAACGACAATTTATTTATTTATTTGTCTACTTGAAGTTAAGAACGCAACAGGCTTTTAAGCAGTTACCAGTTCGAATATTCAAGAGGGTGTTTTTGTTGGAGGACGATGGCCTGATTAGGTATCAGACACAGACAAACATTAGTATTCAGTTGATGTCCACTGAATTCAAGTTGTAGTATGCGACTTTTTATAAAACTGTTTTTGTCATGTTGCTAAAATGAAAACTATTTCCTGACAGTTTTATCTGAGACAGATAATCTGCTCCTAGTGTTTGTGGAAACTTGCTTCTTCCCATCGGAAAACCAATCAGAGTAAGTGCAGTCACATGAGCGTTATGACTTTAGAGGCAGAAAAACAACCACTGACAATGAAAAGCCGCCCAATCCTGGAAATACACCACAAAAACATCAAAAAATAAATGTACATTTCAATAAAAGCACGCAGAGAAAAGACAGCGACAGACTGATCCCTGATTGCATTAACAGCAGGTTTCCCTGCTGCGAGGGGCTTGGAGGCAGAGTGAGAGTGTAGCTCGATCACATCTGTAGCCTGAGTCCTTTCCCCTCCCAAATTTACCAAACTGCAGCATTAAAGGGACTTTCCGTCTATTTCTGGTTTGATCCACTATATTACACATAAGAAAAAAATCTGACTTTAGGCTCAAACCTTATCACGTATGACATATTTATATAATTTCAAGCAGGACAGAGTTTGGAGATATTTCAGCCTAGTGTTCAAACTTCTTAGTTAATGTCTATTATAGACAATTTTATAGATTATTATAGATTATATAAGACCACCTCTGGTGAAAATCATGATTTTGACCTCAGGAACGTGTCCTTTCTGTGTTTTTAAGTACTAAGACACATATCATGATAAGCAGTCAGCGTCATGGCTGAGGATTTCTGTTCAGATTTATGATTTCTTTGTTCCGAAATCCACCAGTGAGTCTCTAAAAAAAGCTTTAAAAAGTTCTGACAGCCTCGGTCTTCTATACAGAAAATCTAAGAAACCAATCCTGACGAATTAAACTGGCTTAACTTTGTAGAAACTAAACTCACCGTTCTGATGCATCTCGTTGTAGTTGTCTGGTTCAAACATGACTGTATGAATTACTCCACTGTTAGGACTTGCCACTGTGCAGCATAGAGTAGACTAGTTGAAAGATGACAGAGAGGGTGAGCTCCAGTTCAGTCCAGCTGCAGGCGGTGGGCAGAGATGGGGCGGGGCTAAAGCAGCACAGTTATAGAGCCTCATAAGCTAGATGAGACAAAGGTGTAGAATTACATCAATGTCATTTTAAAGCCACGATGGGACTTTTCCATGAAAATAAATCAAAATATATAATGTATAATATATACATGCTCATTTCCCTTTTAATTTGGAAGTCATTGTTCTGTTTAGTTCCTGTCCCTGTCCTTTCTCTGTCTCCTTTGTGTGTTGATGGAGTTCCTGGTAGCTGGCAGTGCAGCACACATACTCCCCATCAAGTCTTTAAACCTGGTCCTGTCTTCCACTCATTGCCAGATTATACAGCTTCCCACAGTGGTAGTTACCAGCCATCCTCATGGCTTGTGAGCAAGCCTCGCCTCTCCACTGCACCCTCGTCTGTACTCTGGATGAGAAGCAAATCATTCTGTGGAGAAGAAACACTCTGAAAACTCCCTCTGCCTCCGCTACGCTTTTGAGCCCAAAAAAATAATTAAATCAAAACATAATATAGTTTTATGACATAATGTTATATTTTGAAATGAGTTTTTAAGTATTTAATCAATGGCTGGAGTAGGTCTCTAAAATTCTAGCTAATGTCATTTCACCCTTCTCTGCTATAAGATTAGATATCTGTGCTATTTCCATGACCTGCCATAAGCAGAAAATAGTGGCCATTCTTTGGAATACAAATGTGCTCATCATGATGATATTATTTGCTGGCAGTGGTTAGTCTGTTCAGTTTTACTCAGAGACTAATTTAAAAACAAAGAAAAGAGCTCCATCAATCACATTACTTTCCCGCTTCCAACAATCCTCCCTACTCAGTCGAGGGTAATTTCAGGTCAAAATAATTCTTTCCACAAACACCAGGAGCAGGCACATCACTGTGCTGGGAGTGAAGTCGTAATCAAATTAAAAAAAATATTTCAGCCGGCAAAGAGGTCATATTCAGCTTTGTCAGCTGAATTATTTTGTACATCAGCAGATTTAATGGAGCCAAACAACAACATTTCAATGCTATGTGGAATATGAGACTTCAATCGACGGTTGAAAACTACATAAATGCACAAACCAGTGCTGTGCTACCTTCCAATGGAGAAACTTGTCTTTTTCCTCTTTCGGCTTTACGTAGCTTCTTCGATACAGGATGTTGTTACTCCCCAGTGCAATTGGTCTTTTCAACACCTCTGTCATTAGACATTAGACACTTTACCTGTTAAGGTCATTCACCTCCTCCTACCTGCACTAAACTCTACACAACTCCTGCATATTTTGTTAGATTTTTACAGCTGCCTATACAGTCTGTATTTGTCTACTTTTGTTTTTATTTTCTACTTTTCTACTTTATACTGTTATATGTGCCATTGGTCCTGTACCTGAACATCCTTGCTGCTGTGACAATTAATTTCCCTAAAGGGATTATTAAAGTCATCTCTATCTGTCTATGTTCAACTATCTGCATGCCCTCTCTCACCACATCCGTCTTTGTCTCCTGCCTGAAGGCTCCATCTTGAGCATCCTTATACCAATATATTTGCTGTCCCTCTTCTGCACATGTCTAAACCATCTCAATCTGGCTTCTCTAACTTTGTCTCCAAAACCTCCGACCTGTGCTGTCCATCCTCGTCACCTCGCCACCTCCAGTTCTGCCTCCTGTCTTTTGGTCAGTACCACCGTTTCCAAACCAAACAACATCACTGGTGTCACTAACCTCCTGTAAACCTGTCCTTTCACTTTAGCTACTACTCTTTTGGCACAGATCACTCCATCACCATAGCAAACAAGAAGGGGCCCAGGGCCGATCCTTGATGCACTCCTACCTCAACCTTGAAGCCATTTGTCACCCCTACAGCGCACCTCACCACTCTCATACTGCTCTCATACTGTACATATCACATATCTCTGCCACTCCAGATTCCCTCGTACAGAACCACAGTTCCTCCCTCGGCACCCTGTCATAGGCTTTCTCTAACTCCACAAAGGCACAACTCTTCAACTGCAACTCTTTCTGAGCTTCTCTATACTTCTCCATCAGCATTCTCAAAGCAAACATGGCATCTGTAGTGCTCTTTCTTGGCATGACGCCATATTGCTGCTCATAAATCATGACTTCTTCTTTTTTCC
>KV751403.1:610456-650259 GCA_001698575.1 Mola mola
ACCCCAGTGATGGGAGGGCCCAGCCCAAAGTCCTCCGGCTCTGCCTCTTCTTCAGAATGCGTGTTGGTGGGATTGAGGAGATCTTCGAAGTATTCTTTCCACTGCCGAACTATAGACTCAGTTGAGGTCAGCAACTCCCCTCCCACACCGAAGACCGTGTGGACGGGGTTCCGCTTTCCCCTCCTGAGTCGCCGAACAGTTTGCCAGAATTTCTTCGGCGCCGACTGGAAGTCTTGTTCCATGGCCTCACCAAACTCCTCCCACACCCGGGTTTTTGCCTCAGTGACCACCCGAGCCGCAGATTGCTTGGCCTGCCGGTAGCTGTCTGCTGCCTCGGGAGTCCCACAGGCCAACCATGACCTGTAAGTCTCCTTCTTCAGCTTGACGGCCCCTTTCACCTCTGGTGTCCACCAGCGGGTCCTGGGATTACCGCCACGACTAGCACCAGCGACCTTGCTACCACAGCTTCGAGCAGCCGCCTCGACAATGGCAGCGCGGAACATGGCCCACTCAGACTCCATGCTCCCCACTACCTCCGGGATGTGGTTGAAGCTCCTCCGGAGGTGGGAGTTGAAGACCATTTTCACAGGGTCCTCAGCCAGACGTTCCCAGCAGACCCTCACTATTCGCTTGGGCCTACCTGGTCTGTCCGGCTTCTTCCCCCGCCACCTGATCCAACTCACCACCAGGTGGTGATCAGTTGACAGCTCTGCTCCTCTCTTTACCCGAGTGTCCAGCACATACGGTCGCAGATCAGATGATACGACTACAAAGTCAATCATTGACTGTTGACCTAGGGTGTCCTGGTGCCAAGTGCACTTATGGACACTCTTATGGCTGAACATGGTGTTAGTTATGGACAAACTGTGACTAGCACAGAAATCCAATAACTGAACACCACTCGGGTTCAGATCGGGCAGTCCGTTTCTCCCAATCACACCCCTCCAGGTCTCGCTGTCATTGTCCACATGAGCGTTGAAGTCTCCCAGTAGGACGATGGAGTCCCCAGTAGGGGCACTCTCCAGTACCTTTTCCAAGGACTCCAAAAAGGGTGGGTACTCTGAACTGCTATTTGGCGCATAGGCGCAAACCACAGTCAGGACCCGTTCCCCAACCCGAAGGTGCAGGGAAGCAACCCTTTCGTCCACGGGGGTAAACTCCAACACATTGGCTGAGAGCCGGGGAGCTATTAATAAGCCCACGCCTGCTCTCCGCCTCTCACCTGGGACAACTCCAGCATAGAACAAAGTCCAACCCCTCTCAAGAAGACTGGTTCCAGAACCCAAACTGTGCGTTGAGGTTAGGCCGACTATATCTAGCCGGTATCTCTCAACCTCTCGCACAAGCTCAGGTTCCTTCCCCGTCAGAGAGGTAACATTCCATGTTCCGATAGCCAGCTTCAGCAACCCGGGATCGGACCGCCAAGGCCCCTGACTTTGACTGCCACCCAATCCACATAGCACCGGACCTCTATGGCTCCTCCTGTGGGTGGTGGGCCCACATGAGGATGGACCCATGTTTCTTTTTCGGGCTGAGCCCGACCGGATCCCATGGAAAAAGGCCCGGCCACCAGGCGCTCGCCTACGGACCCCTTCCCCAGGCTTGGCTCCAGGAAGGGGTCCCGGTATCCCTCCGGGCAGGGTACACAAGTCCTTGTTCTTCACCATCATAGAAGTCTTCGAATTTAAGATTATGTATTTGTATAATTGACCATGTAATGTTTCCAGCAAATCCAATTGTGTTACAGAAAAGTCTAAATTCTTATCTGTGTTCCATGTGTTCCATTTTGATGATTTACTTCAGCCTTGTCTTTACATGAGACCATAAACAGGGGCTATTGCCAGTCAGACACATTTTTAGGATGTAAAAGGAAGGAATTGACAGAGAGAGGTCTAACTAGTCTCATTTTGTAGCCATGTTCATGTGTCACTCGTCACGAGGCACCAAATATGAACTGCCTTCATACTTCAAAAATGCCTTGAAAGGTAATCATTTATTGCCAGGGAACATATGTTTTGGGGAATTTTGTGTCATTGGTGGAGGTTAGCACCCTCTGAGTGCATTTGTTCTAGTTCAATACATGGATATGTTATCCATCTAGGCTCTGGGATGTTGTGGTCGGAAGCCTTTCAGTCCTCTGTCAGATCCCCACTGACCAGCTGAATGCCACTACCAGTTATCCTCATCATTTCGGTGAAATCCATGTTATTTGCCCAGTCAGCAACATTTTCAACAACAATGAGCTACAAGCTCAAGCTACATGAAAAATGGGATACTGGGTGTTCCATTATCTTTATTGCAGTAGTATTACAACAGATTTGTGTGGCTGCTTTTTAACAGTGTATAGAGAAAGGAGAAGAGGATGAAATAGTGAAAATAGGAACAGATGAGCTCGCTATCTGAAGATAAAAAGCATGAGTCATGAGGTATTGATGTGTTCCACATGGAAAGACGAGAGACTTTTACTGCGGTGATATCCTGGTTTGGCGCGACATAATGAATTGACAAGTCATGAGCTAAAATTGTGTTACAGTGGAGCAGAAGAGACACTTAAGGCTCGTCTCTCGCTTAAACTTGGGTTTTTAGATGTGGTGTCATTTTTCAGGAATTGTATGTGCATGTTAGAGTAAGTGCTGGCTCTAACCAGCTCTTCTAAACATAGTTGTATTGCTGAAATTGCGGTGCAGTTAATTTGAAAATAAAACCAGATTTTGAAGGAACATCTGGCGTCTTGTTTTTTCTTTTTTCTTTTTCTTTTTAGTCTTTTATCTTTAGCTTAGCCACACACTTTAACAGCGTAAAGTGTGTGGGAATAGTTCTCTGACTGTCGTAAACTTTGCTGGTGGGAAACATTTAGAGAAACGTTATTTGCTCTTTTATGGTTAAAATTTGAACTGCAAAACAGTAAACAGCGACACACTCGAGGCGAGAGTAGTAAATTTCTCTGTTCATCATGACGACAGTCTTTGGAGAAAACACAAGGTGACCCCTAACAAAGATTAGAGACGTCAGCAACTCGTAGTGCCTCATTAATCACTTTATAGAAAATTAGACTGTTGTATCAGAGCTAAATGTCTTTGGTGTTCGAATTAAAATTGGAGATTTTAGTTATTAGTGATGATCAGTGAGTAAAATACAATTTGTATTTTTTTTAAATGGTGAGATCTCAGTTGTCTTATGGTTTGGTAAAGCGGTAAGATGAATTTTGCCTTTGCAGCCTGGATCAAGTGCAGAGAAAATGTTTGTGTTAGTAAATGTTAGCTTGGCTACAAAGACTGAAAGCAGAATGAAGCATTTTTCTTTCTGTTTTTTCTCCTCTGATGGTACTTTTTTCCTTTAACTCACTCCTGTAGCTCACTTTTTTGTTTGAGCTGTTTTTCTTCCAAGCTGCACATTCAACCAACTTTGGTAGATAATGGAAACTAAATACTTGCTTTTTAAATTTTTTTTTACAATAACTTTTTTTTTATCCACTGTACACATTCAACTTTTATTTAAGGCCTAAACCAAGTGTGGATCCTACATGTTTTCACTGATTAAAACCATTCAAATATCAACGTGTTCGACTCTTTTAGGACATGTGTGTTTGTATTTCTTCTCATTTCTATGTTTTATACTTTTTTGAAATACTAAAATTTCCTCCATTCATTTTTTATGGTGAATTTTCTAATTTCTCCAGTTGAAACCATTCAAGCATCAAAATATTCAGTATTTTTCACCCTTTATATCTTTCTGCAATATTCAGCCTTTTCTGTCGTTTTATATATATATATATTCTTGTTTCTTTTTTCCCCTATTTTGTCTTATATTTTGCTGCTCTGACCTGTGCATGACCTTGATGATAGGTAAGTCTTTGTAACATTAATCTTAATTAATCTATCACTTCTTTCCTTGCCCCTGTTCGTGCCTCTCGTCTGTCTGAGGTTTACTGCAGATCAGCTAACTCGCTGCCTTTGTTACATGTCTACTTACATCGTACCTCATAACTTTTCTGGCTCCTCATTACACATTTCTGCAATTAAGCAAATGTTTTCAGCAGTTTTATTTCAGCAATCAGCTTCCACGCGCACCTAGTTTTACTTACATTTAATTTATTGTACTAGCCTTTTATTCATGGCAGAGTATTTTTACAGTGTTGTAATAGTACTTTAACTGTTGTGAATAATCTGAATACCTCTACCCCCTGGCCAAATAATGCCCCTCATTATTTTGCTCTGTAACTGATTTCTTACCTCAACACCTTGACCTTTGCACCTCCTCTGAGAGGAAGTGCAAAATCAGTTACAATGCCCACCTCCTCTGAGAGGAGGTGGGCATTGTTGGATACCACACATTTCCTCCCATTTCCCCGTGACTCCCATCCGTTCTCACACTCGTGCAGACCCCAGAGTAAAAGCCCACCGGGAGCACATTGTGGCGGCTGCTATTTTTGCCTATGAGGTTATTATACCCCCTTGAATGGGGACAAGCGTAGAGCCAGGAGAATTCAGTGGTGGAGTAATGGTGCTGCACACATCTCAGAGGGCCTCAGTCTCTCTCTGTGCATTGTTGCTCATGTAAATGAGTCTCGTGGGACATATGAATGATGGCTAAACCATATCATCAGACTAACCCACTAAATATCGCCACAATCAGCACTGTGACACTGAGCATTTTATTTAGTGACCTAAAGGTGTCACCTGTCAGTTGACTAACTGGTTGGGAAAAATCTATGTGTTTAAATATTTCAAAAAATATCCAATGTTCAGTTATTTGATATGATGGCGGTTCCTACTTGACCAAAGCTGTAAGTCCCACATTTTTGTTTAATTGTACTTCTCACTTAGTAAAAAGAAATTATGAACCATTTTTAGACAAAGAAGTGGTTCTTTATCTGAGAATTTGAGGCTGAAAATTAAAATGCTACTAATTAATCATGAGGGAAAACACAAATTGTTGCCATTTGGGGTGAACAAAACATGGCAAATTGGTAGTTTATTTCAAAATGTAAGAGTATCAATCACACCACACTGTAATATATGTATCCTCTCTTGTCTCTGTGCCTGCTCATATCAGTTAACATGCACTTTTGAACTCTGCTGGAGATGCTGAGTGCTGACCGTTCACTGTGACTGAAACCAGAGCATCCACAATAATGGCATCATTGATCTCAGACCATTTTTTTCCTCCTCCTTGTCACCACTTTCAAAGCTTCCACTATCATGGGAAAATGCTTGAGAAACAGCAAAGCAATCCTTATCTGGCTGAGAGGCTTGATCTGCCTTCTTTCGTCCCCTCTGGGGCCTGATGGGCTTCCTCTGACGGGCGTCTATCTCCTCTGTATGAGGCACAGCAGTGGCTTCATCTGCCAAAATGAACTGAAGGAGACATCAACTTGTGTAATAATGCTCAGAGAGACGGTGATAATCTGCTGTTATTAATAATAAAGTAGTATTATTAAGGGTGGTTATCTGAATTGGAAATAGCTGTACTGTATTTCGACAGTATGAGGAACAGGGTTAATTGAGGCCTGGAGGGTAATTTTAAATTGCAGGTTGGGTTGATCCTAATATGACCCTAATTGGTAGTTTTATATGTTTAATGTTGTGCTATAAACCTATCAGCACAAACTTGCAACAACAAAACAAGCCTTTTTACTATTAACTGACAAACACAAATAATTTGTATGGGGTTTATGGATTTGGGGTGGGGAACTGCGCCCGAGGCTGTCCTCAGACATGCAGCCCTCAAATGAAGCTATTTTCAGCAAGACGGGGGAGGGCTTGGAGTGTCAACAACAAAAATTTTATAGTCAAATTTTCCATGCTGGCTGTTTTAGCCAGGATTGATTTTCCAGTGCAGGGGAAAAGAGCGACCGTTGCGCTACAGTTTAGTCACGGGCTTCGGGGCTCACAAACTACAAGTATGTCAAACCTATGGTGTCAAACGTACGTCAGAGGTGTTGGTGTAATTATCCCGTTCTGTGTGCCGGGAGGAGCGGACAGAGGTTCCACACTGCAAGTTTAAACATGAACAAATCATTTAGACATTTGAGACGACCGCACGGCTCTACTTTGTCTCTAATTTTGCACCATTAACACTCACGCTAATGCAGGTAAAAGGAAATTCCCCATCCTTAGACCATTTTTAGAAGAGATGCTCATAAAACTAGGTTAATTAGGTTAGGTTAATTGCTCTATTATGATTTTTTGATCCATGGAGGTTTTTATATTCAAAACTTTTGTCAAGCCAAGAACGGAGAAAAACCAGGAAGTAGGGATGAACAATATATTTGCAGTCATATTAGTATCAGCCAATATTAATCAACTTTTAAAGAAAATATTGGTATCGTTCTGATGAGAAAAACAGGCCCAATGTGAACGACCAATGATTATGTCAGTGTGGCGGCCATTGCATTTGTGTGTGATCTATTCCACTGAGAAGGTGGTGATAATGTACCAAAAAGCTGTTGGCCAGTTGCCAAATAAAACAGAAAAGGAAGAAGAAGAAGTGCATTTGCGTGTGTTTGCTAGTAAAATCCAAGTTCATACTAGCAGTGTATGTAATGGTAACGTGTATGATACATTTGGATCAGGCAATGGCCTCTGTCTGGATCTTTTTAACTCTGCTATTGTGTTTCAGTGGCTCTGTAAGTTGATTGTTGTGGAAACATATTTTTATAGAGATCATAACTACATCAGTAAATATCAGCTAATGGCCACAACAGGAATTTTAACATCGGTTATCGCTGCTGGTCAACATTTCTATATTGTTGCATCCCTACAAAGAAGTAAACCCAGAACCCAGATAAGAATTTTGGTGTATGAACCAAACAAGCAATTTTCACTGGATTGACTAGATGCCATATTTGTAGCTGGTATGTTGTCGTAGTTCAGAGCAAGCAATGATGCCCTCGGGCACCCATTACGTTTCTGAAAAAAACAAAAAACAAAACATCAATAAAATGTGCTGTCAAATGGTTGTGGACACAACGGCTTTGAGGAGACAGTTAAACACTTTGCATTTCAAATACTATTATTTACTATACAAATTTAATGGCTCTATAAAGAATTAATTAAGGTCAATTGATCACTGCTTTCTTGCTGAACCTTTTAAAAGAAAAAAAAAAGTCATTAAAAGGTCCTGTGGTTTTAAACACACTGTAGTTCCGCCCTACACCGGTTGGACCAATCAGCAATTCTGACACGTAACCCCTCTCTGAGCTATAAACCAATCACAGCTCGCCTCTTAACAGCAGCGCAGCAGTCCGGTTGAAGGCGTCTTGTTGATTTCGCCGCCTCCAGTCCACCAGCGATGCAAGCCCGTCCGCTGTGTGGACGAAGCGGAAAAATGCCCGGCAAGTGACTCACGAGGCCGGCTGGACTGTGCGGGCATCGGCACTCGACAGACCTGATTCTCTGAGCCGTATCCGCATCATTAGGTAGGTTTCTTTGTGGTTGTGCTGTCGGTGTAACGTTCCCGTCCTCTCCTTCCCTTCAGCCCAGTAGCCGTAGACGCACGTTTTTGACTGGGGGTGTTGAATAATCGTAATTGCCTCACCGTAGTTTCTCCGTCCTTTTAAAAATACGGTTACATAATTGTTAGTGTTGGCTATCACGGCTGGGAGAGACCCAGTCCCGGCTGAAAACATCACGTACAAATCAAGCCTGTGTCAAATAAACGCGTTGACACATCGTGCCGTTATTTTATCCCAAAATCGGCTTTAGTTAGCGACGAACGAGCAGGTCACACACCCTCAAGATCACCGAAGACGTCTGACGACTCGTCCAGTCGTGATAGCGGCTCAGTCACCAGGTAGTACGTATGAAAATCCAACTTCAAACGCTCTCTTTTCGAATCTTGGTGTCCTTTTTCCATCCAAAATAGACAGCGCTGGGGGCGATAAAGAGTCCCTGAAACGGAGTCTAAAGTTCAGTTTCGATGTCTATTTTGTAGCTTTAATGTTTTAGGTAGTTGTGCCGAATTAACCCGAAGAATATAACACAGGTGAAATCTTATTCTGATTATGTTGGAACTGTCTACCGTTGCTGATCAACGTGACATTATTTAATTGCAGTATTTTATTAATTGAGTTTGGTGTGCGGTTGCTGTGGAGGTTGCGCGGTTTGGCCTTGGGAGTGCAGCAAGGACTGGAAAAAATGATCCTGCTTTACATTTGTTGAGCAACGTACAGTGGGATAGGAATGTACTGGGGCCATATCCCACCTCTGCAAATAGAGAAAATGGTTATATTTCTTTACCGGAGTGTGTCGGATTGAATAGATCTTTCACTTTATCCTGGACATGTGGTCTCAATTAACCCCAGGACACATAAAATTTTTCCATCAGTTTCATTGAGGCTACTGAATCAAATAATTACCACCACTGATAGCCTGTTATTTATCGTAATTGCTTATAAAAGTGTCAGACTCAAAAGAAATAAAGGATGTTTCAGAGATTATTCAGGGGGAACTTGCTGACAATGATCAAAGACAGTTTTCAGCGACAGGGGACAGACATAGACTACCAGTGTCTTGGCAGCCAGGAACACATCTGCTGTGTGCAGGTGGTCTGGGGTCCAAAAAAAGGATTTGAGTCCAGTTGAATTCACTCAGAACTTCTGAGTGGGTCGGCTTCTTCAGGTGCAGCGTTGCATTCGTTGGGACTCCAGCTCAGTTATCCTCTCATTTCCTCATCTGAAAAGAACACCCACTGCTGCATCACAATTATTACATTCAGCCGAGCAGCTGTGTGACCGCTGAGCGCGGCCAGCGTTTCAGCTGCAGAGCAATACCCATATTTATGAAGTCCCCCCCCAAAGAGAACTCACTGCTCCAGGACTGACTGATGTGGGGGCCTACAATAATACCTCCCAGAATAGTAGCGCTGATGGACGAAGACGTCAGCACATCTCCTGCACAGCTTGTCGTCCCTGTGAAACTCTTGATTGACGGATCACAGTTTGTCACAAAGAGCTTTCAGTTGTGCTTTGTTGCTGTCTGTGGCTAAGTTTAAAGCTGACATTGCACAAATTCATTTTTCTTTGTTCTTAACTGACTTAAATAGCGTTTGCCATTTGAAGTAGAGCTGGGAGCCCACAAGTCTGGTGACCAGCCACACATTTTTCCCATTTCTTCTGATGACTTTTACTATCTCCTTTTTTAATTTAGAGCAGATTAAGTTTATGTGCATATGAGGAAAACAAAAAGGTTGGATGTGTAAAAAACGGCTGTTTAGGTCTGATAATAATTTTAGAAAAAAAAAAAAAGCAACAAACTGTGTCTGTATGTCACCAGCAGTCACATTACATTGCTTTCAAAAATACATAACATGTTAATAAAGCAACAGTATTGTAATCATTTAATGATTAAGTAAAGCTTAGTAGTTTCGCCATTGACATAAATATAGATGGTCGACTTGTCGCCAGTTCCTTGTAGTGTACATAAATGAAGTCAAAATATCTATGATATGAGTGCTGCCACTTGCGCCTACCATGTCATTTAGACTAAGACTCTGTGCAGAAGCGCCCTTGAAGCAGAGTGGTATTATTGAGTTCTGGTCCACCTACTTGCCTCCCCAATCACGAGCAGAGCTCAGCTGTCAATCACAACATTTCACACATGAACATACATCAGTATGATAAGAACTATCTAAATTGACACAAGCCATCCTTGGGAGAATTTATGTGAGGTTTGAGTCTATGGCTGTGTTCAAACTGCTTACTAACATAAGGCCTAATACACACTCAAGCAGTATAAACTGGATAGTCAATGCTATAGTCATAGTCAAGTCCGTTCCTCTGGTGAATTAGTTTTGTCACAATTTAGACAAATATGTTACAACTTTGATTATTTTTTTTCTGGCATCATTGAAGAAAATTACAATTCACAACATTTATAATATTTTTACACAATTCAGTGTTTGAATTCCCACATTTTCCCCCTCCTTTTTCTACCCCCACTACCCATAATAATGCAAGATTGATTGATAATGGCAGGTAGAAAATAATAGCGTGACGGATATATAAAAGACTGGACAGATAGTTTGTTTTTCATCCAGGTTGCTTCATTAGCCATGGGGGGGTACTAGCAGCACGGAGACGATGGAGGTCAGCTCGTGGTCTGCAAGTTAACAATGGAGATGTACCGATATTTTGGATTTTTATCAGAAGTACCATCACAATTACATTATATTCATGTATTCTTGAAAGATAAATAGATAGTAGAGTGTTAATTTTATATGTCAAATACATTTCTGAAAGTAAAATTGGACAATCTAGAAAACGAATACAAAATGAATGTATGTGTTTGATGATCAATAGATATGTCTGAATAAACACATCACGTAACTAATATGAAAAATAACAATTGCCTATAACATAGAGCAAAACAAATATTGAGAATAAAGCAGATTCAGAAAACTATATGAATTCAAAGAATGAACAATATTTAGAAAGATTGTAACAGCCTGATTTGTAATCATTAATAAAAGTTTATCCACACTTCCGTAGACTGATAAGAGTAAACAGTTGTATAAACACACACAATTTTAATTTTTAGAAAAACAAGTTGTAAATAGTTTAACAGTCCAAAAAGATCCAAGAACAACAATAGCTCATTTAAATAAAGAACTAAATAGTAACTGTAAAAACATTTTCTAGCAAAATAATAATTATACGTATAAGCCCCAAATAAAGAAAAGTGAAGGGGGAGGACATCACCGCCTGCCTCTTCCTCCACCACCTCGGCATTGGAACTGGGGATCTTCTGGAGCCTGAGGAAGGTGGTGATGGTGACGATGACTGTGATGAAGCAACCGAGCCACTTCAGCAGTCATGGGACACTCTTAGAAACAGGCTCACAGCTGCAGTGTCTGCTGGCTGATGTCAGAATCCCTGTCCTGCAGGAACATGATCACTGTTAAGTTATCGTTCTAGGTGTGTGCTACCTACAGTATATAGCTTCAGGTTTTCAATTGTTGGGGTTCTAAAAGCATAATTACGGAAAAACTGCTGTGGCACATTGTTTCAATGGTTTAATAACATCCGATTAACTATTCACATTCTCTTGAATTAAGTAAGATTAAGGGAAACTAGCAAAAATAAAGAACATTATACAATATATGATAGATAAAATTTACCATAACAAACCTCATATGTTTATTCCATGCTTAACATTATCGTATCCTTTTTCATACTTAAAAGTCACCTTGTAGTTTTGCTTCAAGTTCTCCTTACTCTTTTTGACTCACCTGGCCTCCACGTTCCCCAGTAGCATTAGCCCACCTGACTAGTCTATTACGACTTATTACTGTACTATTTACTTGAATATGTTAGTTAGGAAGAAATCCCATCATTAAAATGGTATTTGACCCACACGTAAGATACCTAAACCCATGTTTCCACCAAGCAGTACAGTTCAGTTGAGTTCAGTATGGCACACTTGGGAACGGTAAGCTCATTACAGGCGTGCCCTTCCACTGGCGACTGTACCGTTACCTGGTGGCCGGAGTAGCCTGACCCCGCCAGCTATCTGAGTAGTGTGACATCATACGTCAAACGTGACACCTTGTATCCCTGTAATACAGTTGATGAAGAAACTGCAACAACAAATGAAGGAAACAATGGAGGACATCCAGCATTTCCTGTTGTTTTTTCTCAGCATATGGCTGTTTATCACACAACGTAGTCAGGCTCTGTACGAGAAATGGCCACACACTGCGAGGAGAAAGACAGTCTAACCGTCCCAGGGAAGTGTCGGTTTTGTCTACCAATCAGCTGATTGCATTTGGTCTAACGCTGTGGTTGGTAGCCCAAGCGAAGGCTGTCATAAGTAGCATGGTACGGTTTGCTATTTTTGGGTACAATTCACAGCTTTTGATAATGTAAACACAAAAAATGCGTACTGAACCGAACTTCACTGTGCTGCTTGGCAGAAACGGCTGTATTCTGTTCAATTACTTTATTGTATGTGTATAGATCCTTAACTCCACCCACTACGTGTGAGTAGAAAGTACACAAGCTTTACTCTGTTTGTTTGTAGTTATTTGCCTGATCAAAACTGTGTGACCTCTGGTGCAAAATAATGTCACTATCACAAGGTGATGGTGCCCATTTTGGGATATATTGCCCTCATTTTTTACAGTGGGGGAAAGTAGAGACATTCTTTCCGTATGGCAGTGGTTCAGTTGGGTAATTTTCTGTACTGATGAAACATGGTGAAACATGTTGCATATATCTCAAAAGATGACATGCAACAAATCGCGGCTTTAACTTTGTGTTCAGCAACTACAACATTAGGTTTGTAATTTCCTCATTTTTGTTAATATTGTGAGATTTTTACTCTGACATTGAATTTGTATAGTGCGATAAAATTAGTTTAGAATTCCAACAAATTAAATCCCTCTCTGGTCAATTTAAAAAAAAACCAACCCACAATTGAGCATAATTCAAACAGTCAGCAGGGAGGTGTGTAGAATATGTTGCACTGTTTGGTAAAATCATGCAAACCATTAGTATGGTCCTGGAAGAACGAGGTCTCCAGAGCAACACTCCTACACTGACAACCCAGATTGTGTTTCCCTGCCGCACAAATTGTGTTTATATACTGGCCCATCCCCCTCCATAACGCTCACGCTGACTGGTCTCTGGCAGATTTACTCCCCTGTTTCACTTTACTGATTAGTGATGTGTCATTCATTGTTTACATCCCCTGCATGGTGGCTGTGAGTATAAATCTGTTGTCTGCCAGGGTGAATTTGCTTTACCTGAGCAATGCACTACTTAAAACGGGGGTTTATTGAAACTGATTGTGCTGAATGCACTTAGTCATATTCAGATATGTGCAGGCAGGACTGCTGTGGTATTACTTGTGATTACTTTCTGCGTATGGCCAACGTAGCGAGTTCGCTGACTGTGAGCAGTTTACCCTGTGTTGATGATAGAAGAAGGTGGCAGGTTGCAAACTGGTGAAAAGGAAGTGTCTACAGGGCCTGCAAGACAGTATTGGCATCAGCCTCTACAAATGAGTGGAATTAAATAATAAACCAGCCATAACACCATTGAAAACCAAAAATCTCCACTATTGACTCTTTTGACTTTCTACGGTGTGCAGAATGTCCACATTCTTCCGTAGAAGCTGTAATCATTGGATATTTAAATGACTGATGGATAGATGTTTTATTATGTAATATTTATAGTATTCTTCCGCAGAAACAGAATATTGATCAACGGAAAGATCAGAAAGATAACTTTGGATACCATCAATAAGTTTTAGGCTGAGGACAGATGAAAAGCTCTGTGATTTCTCCAAACAGTCAGACTGATTATCCTGGTTTCGATATATAATGCCAGGAAACAAGCTTTGATTAGGGTGAAATGGAAATTTAGAATAGCTATTATCAATAGTTCACTAATTTAGTGGGACATAAACAGGAGACGCGACACTGCTAAATAATCCGACATCATAGGAGCTCATTTAAAATATTCAATGCGACACTGATGGATGTGTAAACATACGTTTTCTTTTCAGGTCCTTAATATGTCAAATTACATAATTTCAATTTACAACATAGCGGATGGGAAAAACAGAGTCAGTTCCTGAAAGTTTCAGTTTCATGCTCCCGGAGAAAATACACAAGATTTGGAGATACGCGTTTTCCATCAGAAAAGCAACGATATGATACTGTATATTATGTGATGGTTTTGTTATTGTGACAACAGCTTCTCACACTTTGAACATTATATTTTGAATCATTTATTATGAATATTCTAAGTGTTTAAATTGATGTCTCAAATCCTTGTTTTGTATGATAATGTTCTCATTAATATCAACCCACATTGTCAAAATGCATTTAGGGCTAGGCCATATATATGATAAATATTAATCTGCATCTCAAATAATTAGAATATTCCCAACAAAATCTTAAAAAAAAAAAAAAAATCATTCAAGAGCTGAGACTGAGACTGCTGAGATCTCATCAGCACGTCTAAATGTCTCTTTAGCAACCTTAAAATGGTGCAATAGTATGAGCTTGAGTAATAAATGGAGTGAAATTTGTATTTCGAATGAAAATGTATAAGTGTGGATGGATTCTTGAGTTCCCTTGGGCAAGAAACTGAACTCCTAATTGCTTCTGTTGCATGAATAGCTGAGCCCAGATGTATCATGGATGGGAAGCGTCTTTTTAATAAACTCCCAAACACTGATGTCAGGTTTGCACTGAAAACGCACTTTTGATTAGTCTGTGGTTACTTTTGCTGGCAAGTTTTTCTGAATAGTATGTTCAAGCGCAAAATAATCACCTACTTTGTGAGTTCTTTTCTGTTTTTAAGGCTTAGTGCTGCAGCCATGTCAAATACATCCACAGCTGGTGGGAAAACTGAACAACCAGATCAAGGTAATAGCTGGATTAAAGCGTTCCCATGATTCGCTTTAAGCTGATTTTTCTGAAGGCCGAACTGAGGTTCTCTGTGGACGCTTAAATAAATGTTCATAGCTGATGTTTGGAAATGCTTACATGTCCCTTCTCCACATTTATGGATTCAGAGTATACTGTCAAATGTCTCAGTTTTAGTGTTCAGTTTCAAACCCGTCTCCTGACAATGTGTCATTGAGTAGCTGGAGGCGCATGTCTGAGCTGCTATAACGTCCTTGTCTATGTAGATGTACGGAGACATTTATGTTTAACTTCATCACAGAAGAGTTCCTGCATTGGTAGACAGATGATTGAAAGACCCACCCAAATTTTACCCACATCATCCTTTAGTAAATGTTGCTTTTTGAGTAATTGGACAAAGCTGAAATGGGTCCGTTGTAGTTGTCAGTCAGCAGGTAAAATTGTACTGTGTGTCAAATGAAAACATCGTAATTAAGTCTTCACATCTACAGTAGCATTCATTCTTATTTAGGACTGTAAAGATTGATTTGTGGATCAAAAGTACTAAAAACTACAGGGTTTTTTTTTTTTTAAAGTCAGTGATTTAATCAATTATTATTTTGATCTTAACATTAGTTGACATTGATAGTCGACTAATGTAAATTATTTTGTGATTAGTTGATTCATCTAGCAACAAATTTTTCTGTTATTAAATGCTCATTAATTTATTCATGTCGTGATCATGTTACTGGAGTTATATGTAGTTATAATCACTGGTAACTGCATCAGTGTGGGGAAGGAAAAATAACTGAAAATATTTACAGGCTGTAACAAGAGACACAGAATGCAACAATGGACTGTAACAATAGTTTTAGACCAATTTTTTTGCATGTCTTTGTCAAAATGAACACTAGATATGAAACAGCAGACAAACCTTAAACAAGGTATGGTATAACGTTACTTTAAATACAGCTGCAGCTGCAGTGACGCATGAATGGCTTTTAATGACGAGGTGTAAAGAAACACGTAGCATAGCAGTAGAAAATCAATTATTACTAACAGAAACACGTTGCACGCGTATTGATAATGCTAATGTATGACGCCCCAGTGTGGGCAGAGAGTAAATACGATCTAATACATTTGAGCTGGTGTGTCTGAGTTGCAGATTTCCAGCAGTACTTTCTGCTTAAATATATGCCGGCAAGGCATGCTGGTGGCGATGCGGATATCATGGTGTATTAAACTGCACAAAAATGACACAATATTTGTGTACAACATGTAGAGCTTGGCTAAATGACCATATATACTGTGGGACAAGAGAAAAATGTTTTTAATAGATATTTTCCTCTATCATTTATATTGCCACTCTTGTAAAGCAGCCTGACTTACAGCAGCTTTTTATGTCATTCAGCACCCACATTGCATCCGCTACATGCAATCAAACGGACATAGGGGAGCAGGACACAGACAATTTGAGACAGAACAAGACACAGCCAAGCCAAGACAAAGACAAACTTGTATCTTAAAGAGTGGAGACTTCTGTCATTTGGTCATACCTTGGATAAAAAATGTCTGACATTGTCAAGAATACAGTACTAGGTCAACTAGTTGACAAACCCCTTTTACTACCTTCCGAAGGGCGATGAGCTACAGTACAGGGAAAGCCAAAAGATATGAGCTACAAGGAAAACAAGTGATGGAAGCTAAAGAAAATCTAGACCGTTTTTTTTTATTTCTTTTTTTTTTTTTTATAATTCTTTATTTCACAGGATTATCACAAAAATTGTCTCGCTGCAAAATTTTATAAACCCAATTCCCCAAAAGGTGGGACTTTGTGTAAAATATGAATAAAAGCAAAATACAGTGGATTGGAAATCCGTTTCAACCTATATTCTATTGAATTCACCACAAAGACACACTATTTAATTTTCAACTTGATAATATTAATTTTTGGGAAATAAACACACACACTCTGAATCTGATGCCAGCAACACATTCCAAAAATTTGGGACGGGGCAAGAAAAGACTTGAAAAGGGATGACATGCTCAAAAAACAGCTCCAACATTCCACAGGTAAGAAAGTTCATTGTTTACAGGTGATAATACCATGATTTGCTATAATAGGAGACTCCTGAAAGGCTCAGTTGTTCACAAGCAACGATGGTCCGAGGTTCTCCACCTTGTGAAGAGTGCATAGGCAAATAGTCCAGCAATTCATGAACACCAATATGTGTTTGAAAGGAATTTAGCGATCTCAACACCATCAGTCCATAATATCATCAAAAGATTCAGAGACTCTGGAGACATCTCTGCATGTAAGGGGCAGGGATGAAAACCAACATTGACTGTCTGTAATCTTCGATGCCTCAAACAGCACTGTATTAAAAACTGGCATCATTCTTTAATGGATATAACAACATGGGCTCAGGGACACTTCAGAAAACCGTTGTCAGTTAACAGAGGATGTCACTGCATCTACGAATGTAAGTTCAGATTCTACCATTCAAAACCAAAGCCATATACGGTATTAACAACATCCAGAAGTTCGGCCCACTTCTCTGGGCCCGAGCTCATGGACTGACCTGAAGTGGAAAAGTGTGCCGTGATGTGACAAGTCCAAATTTCAAATTGATTTTGGAAATAATGACCGTGGAGTCCTCCGGGCTTAAGAGGAAATGAACCATTCTGACTGTTTTAATGCAAAGTTGAAAAGCCAGCATCTGTGATGGTATGGGGGTGTATTAATGGCCATGGCATCATGGGTAACTGTCACATGTGTGAAGGCACCATTAACGCTGAGAGGTAAATACTGTTTTGGAGCAACATATGCTTCCATCCTGACAACTTCTTTTTCAGGGGGTCCCTGCTTATTTCAGCAAAACAATGAAGCCACATTCTGCAGTTACAACAGCATGGCTCCACATGATCCACATAAAACAGCCCAGGTACTAGACTGGCCTGCGTGCAGTCCAGACCTGTCTCTCATTGAAAATGTATGGCACATTATGAAGCGCAAACTCTGGACTGTTGAGCAACTTCAGATGTACATAAAGCAAGAATGTGAGAGAATTCTGCTTTCGATGCTTTAACAACTTGTTTCTTCAGTTCCCAGACACTGAATGTTGTTAAAGAGAAAAGGTTTATGTAACACAGTGGTGAACATGCTCCTGCCCCGACTTTTTTTTTTTGCAGGCTATAAATTCAGAGTGTGTGTATATTTCCCAAAAAACAATACAGTTAATCCGTTTGAACATTAAATATCTTGTCTTTATCCTGAATTAAATTTAATATGGGTTGAAAAGCATTTGCAAATCACTGTATATTGTTTTTATTCACATTTTACACAGCATCTCAACTTTTTTGGAATTGTGTTTGTAGTTAAAGACCTATGGAATATCCATGTATAAAGAATTTGGGATTTACAATTCCGCTGATGAGTCAGAGGTAATTCTGGACACTGAAACATGGCAACATGGTGTTGTGTGCGTGCTAGCTGTATAGTTGTGTCCTGCTGAGTAGTACGTATGATGCCCAAATGTCACTTATTCTCTTTTCTCCATTAGTTCAACTAAAGTTTGAGAGTCTGCCATCAGAGCGGAACAAGGAAGTTTGTTTAGTGACATTTTTGGTTCTGAAGAAAGCTATTATATTAAAGCAACAACTTCCTGTGTTCTACCCCTCAGATATTATCCCTTCCTCATCCTTGTTCTCTGATTTTGTGTGTGTGTGTGTGTGTGTGTGTGTGTGTGTGTGTGTGTGATCTTAAATCTGATAACATGCATAACTTTACAATCAAAACACCTCATTAATTGGTTCAGATTCTAGGTTTTAAACAAGTAAGACTAATATTATCTGTTGCCATAGGCCAAACATAAAATGTTAGAAAACTTAGGGGGTTCTTTCTTTCCTGTCCGCAGAAATGTCACTTTGGCTCAGGTTTAATTGCACACCATCCACTCTGAGCATAGATCTGGAGCCCGCAGGCCATAAACATAGTTAAGGGGTTTTTTCTTTTAACAGGATAACTGAAGATGAAATCAGGACTGCACAAGCAAGTGATGCTTTTCTGTTTCTCTGTGAGAGTGCGATTCAGCTATTATATTTCCAAATTATATATTTCTGTCTTATAATTTATACCAATGTTAAATGTTTGCACTTTAACACCAAAGAAGATTCTTTGTATTTTTAAAACATACTTGGTGTTAAACAAATTTCTGATTCTGACATTATTTATATCATGTATAGTGGTGACATTCTTTAAATCATGAATTTATGAAACTTAAATAGCTGCAAATGTTGACTGTGGATGACTGTGGTTGCTGTCAGTGGTAACTTTTGTGACATTCGGTACTTAAAAAAGGAACATATAAGCAGTTTTCTTTTCACTCTTATGCTTTTATTTTTGAATAGAGGTTGGACGATACATATGAGAGTATTATATCACAATTATAGTAAAATTATCACAGATATCATGTTGCTGTGGTATTTTTCACACGTGACGAAAGTACTAGTGCGAAATAACTGCATTTAGGAGACTGATAACATTCATTTTGCTGTATTTAATAGATTTTTTTTTTTTTTTAAAGCATGCAAAACAACCACGGTTTAAACAATTAAAATTTGAAACCAGTAGCATCAGTTACAGGAATGTTACTCGTTACAGCTCTAGTTTAAAAGAAGAACAAGTGCACTGAAACCAGTGACATGAGTCTCTAATAACCAATTCTGACACCCCAGGTCTATCTGACCAATCCTGATGACATGCAGGGGTGGGGCTTAACATTGTAGAAACTAAACTTACCATTCTGATGTATCAACTTGTTGGTGACCTTGCACAAGTAGCTCCTCCTCTTCTTCCTGTGAATCCGTGTCTGGTTCAAACATGTATGGCTGAATTATTCCAATGCTAGAACTTGCCATTGTGCAGTGTATAGTAGACTAGTTTAAAAGATAAGCTCCAGCTCGCTGCAGCTGCAGATGAGGGGCGGAGCATGAGTGGGGATGGAATGGGGCTAAAGTTCCACAGTCATAGATCCCATAACCTGGATGAATATGTCGTTGCCACTCCTGATGATGCAACACAGTCAGTGCAACCAGTTATGAATGTACGTGTGAATGACTAAATGCTAACTTGTCTTATAAAGCACTTTGAGTGGTCAGGATGAGGATAAAAGCACTATATTAGTGGATTCAATTTAGCATTTGTTGGGAGACTGTTAGTAGTAGTTTGGATTGGTGGTCAAATTGAATTACTGGCATGCTTTGTACATTAGTTCCCAATTATTATTATTATGCTTTTGTTTTTTAGTTTAGTTTTTTTTTTTGTCAAATCTCTTTCGGTTCAATTAGCAGATTGATTGATAATAATTGTTAATTTCAGGCCTGATGTAAAATATGTAATTTAAGTTTTCAGATTGTCCAAAATAGGTAGAAATAAAGCTTTGATTATAGTGAGATGTTTATGTTGTGAAATATGAGGCGTCGTGTGTGAAACATTGGGTTTATTTTTAATCTACTGCATTTACATCAGAGGTGACGCTCTGCTGAAAATTTAACATAGCGGGAATTTTGAGGAGAGAAAAATTCTCTCATTATTTGCTGTATTTTTCCTTTCCTTACCAGCATTGCCGACCCCTCACCAGGGCTTCACGAGGTGCAAAGTCAGCCTTGTTATTAAATGTCGATGTGGTTTGGTTTCACCGGTGCTCCATGGAGATCAGCCTCATACTCCACTGCTTCCCCTAACAGATCAATGGGAAAAATCTCCTGTGAGGAGGATACAGTATCAATAACAGGAGAGAAGAGCCTCAATTAATTTAACACAAACACATTTCAGCCCCAGTGCAAGGTGTAACACGACACTGCTCTGAATCTCACCCGCAGTTTATCAGTGAAGCTTCACCTCTGGATGTCTGGAAGTGCATTTTTCGTTCTCTACTGGTGAAATGTTTCAACCCGGATGTCTGATGCATTTCAGTGCCCAGTTTATTGGTGGTGGATCTTTCTTCTCACTTGTTCAGACTATCTTAGTATTGAAAACAGAATGTGTATCTTCCAAAGTTTCTATTGGGTTTGATTGAAAATCAAGTTTACTTTGCAATATGAAATAGTTTTAATATTTAAACAATAAAGCGATGAAATTTGAATTTGATCTGTGGCCAAATTTGTATTTACGGATATTTTTATTCAGGCAAAGTTCTTGGTGAATGGTTTTGTTTAGACTAAATGAAATCAAATTCAGTCATCTCTTCTTAGTCAGAAATTGTGAGTCTGTGTTTTATGTATACCAAACTAGCAACAAAAGGTATGTGTGCAATTAGTAATTTTTTTTACAAAGTCACTGGGCAGATGTGAATAGATTCATGTAATAGATGTGAAAATGAACAACTGTACAAAACCTGCACATGTTTTATGGGTATGGTATATTACTGGGTTAAGTAAGGTTTGAGTATAATGTCGACTTCTGACAGGGTGTTTCTCTTCATGAATGTAACGTAACAGAGAGGACAGAAGAAGCGCACAGAGAGAAGCAGAGCCTGAAGTGGGTGTTGACAAGGCAGTGAGTTAACTGACTTGAGACACACAGACACAATCACTCTCTCCTGCCATTGCTCACTAGCTTATGGCTGATTTCCAGTGTTATGGCTGCTTTTTCAGGTTACTTGTGTGAATATTTTTTGATTTTCTTGTATTGGCAGCAAAGAATTTGTCAGAGTGGTGGGCTGCCACACTAAAATGTTACTAGCAGAAACACTGATATCGAACTATTAAAATGAATCAGAAGGCTGATGTTCTCAATAATGGCAGCTGCAGCAGGCTTTTGGAAACAGCAGGCCCTTTTTTTACTCTCACTAATAAACTAAAGGGGTTGGTAGCCTGGCTTGCCTTGTGACTTTCCCCTTCCTGTAACACTGAATCACCAAGGAGAAAACACAGAGATGTGAGATTGTGTAGGCGGGCTGAAAGAAGAGACAAACACTGATAGCAGAAAAACAATTGTTGCCAAAAGTATTGTCACTGTTGGTCTGATTTCACACGTTCAAAATGCAGATGGAATATTTGAAACGTTTATCTGCAGCCTAGATTTGCATGAAATGCCTCTCACAGAGAGGCTAGTACATAGAATTAGCATACTGTTTTGTTGTGAATTGCTCCTAACTTGTGTAACTACCAGTTTACAGTCAAGGATGTTTGCTTAAAAGCAACTACAGGGACTTGGTTAATTACACACGAGTAACCCACTGAGAAGAAGTTGGTAACATGGTGTTGGAAGGGAAGCAGATGGTAGAGTGATCATTGTTCTGCCCTGGTCTGCCCCAAACTGCCTCAACCAATTTTAATACAGCACAGAATAAATATGCTACACATAAACGATAAACTAAACTAGCCAATACCCATGTCACAAAAAAAATCACAGGTGCAGTGTTATTGCATAAATACAAATGTCAAGTTTTGTGTTTTCACTTGTCAGTTAAGCATTTCCCAAAATAGTACCTTTAGGTGAGAACCCATGCATAAAGACCCCCCCCCAATTCAAAACTTTTCAAATATGCTGTTATTTATACTATAATATGCTAACCATTCATAGTATTAGTTTATATTTGCTAGTTTACTGTAGTTTTGGTTAACCAACAAAATTTGGGGGGTGGAGGAAAAAAATGAATGGCCCTAACTTGTGATTCTTCTACCAATCTCAATTTATTTTTCTAATTATAAGCTGTAGAGAATGGATGGATAGACCGATGTCAGTTAATTGCACTATCTTTATGGAATAGACAAGACCAAAGTAGCGCTACAGTCATAACTGAATAAGCAATTAATAGATCGTTTCAGTCTCGTTGTAAGCAAAAATGATTTGAATCAATTAATCGTGAAAATAAGCGAAATGTTAATCAATGATTACAATAATCATTAGCTGCAACTCTTGACCAAACTCAATTGCATTGTCTCTCAATTTAATGACAGACATAGATACTGATCATAAGAGATGATGATGGATGTTATAGCTCTGTGATTTTTAAATCCTTGAATTTTAGCACCATCCCACCCTTCAGTCTTTCGATGTCTTGAGAAAAAGTCATCATTGTCTGCTACGTTTCTAATTATGGTACTCTCTCCAAGTTTTGTGTTTTAGCCAGTGTGTGTTTATGTCAGGGCAGATTGTTGATTTCTGCCTTTTGTCAGCAGTAGACGTTGCCTGCTAGATATGCTCCGTGAAAAGCCTTTCTAAACATAGCTGTATGTTAAGTCTTCATGTATTTTCAGACCTTCACATACTCCCCTGATATTATGTGCCACTTTATGTTATGTATTTACTGGTAAGGAACAAATTTGACGGTTAAAACTTTATGAGTTAGAACAGTGTTTTGTGTCATTCTGTTGTGCTCTGCCCAGACTGAGCTGCATCCAAGTCTCTATGAAGGGGAGGCCAGCTGTACAGGGTTCATTGCTCTGTTTTGACTGTTTTTGTGTTGGGCTTCTGCCAGCAACGGGAAAAAGTGGTGAAAAAAAGTGATTTATATACGATGTTTTGACATGTTTTGACCATGCTGGTGCGTTTTATAGCCTTGTCCAGCTAAATGGTCCTAGTGACCAAACTCATACTGGGGTACACACTGAGAATGCTAATTAGTGCTAATTAGTGGCACAGAAGTGTCAGTATTCAGTGTTTCCTGTAGAGATTCATTTAGGCCCAGTGGTAGGAGCTGATAGAGACAATGCGCATGTACCAAATTCGCCTATTCTTTCTTCCCTCACATCTGTCCCTCTCCCTTCTTCCCCCACCTGTGTTTTGGTTTGGCTTCAGTGATTTGGAGCAAAATTTTGCATTTTATGTTGTCCCTGTGGGATGTTGGGAAGGCATAGAGAGGAAAGCCAACGGAGGCTCCCAAATGCAAATGATTATTTCCGAATAAGTAAAGCTGGGTGACATGGACAAAATCTTATATCACAATATGGATCAGTTTATATCATGATAACGATATATATCGCAATAAAGTGCATTTTCTGTAAGTTTAATGAAATTATGTCAATAAAAAATAACCGAATACCTCAATACAACTTTTATATAATTTTTTTAGAACTATTTTGATGGTCCTGTGGATTAAATAATATCTAAACCCCAAAACCACAGTTTTCAGCTGAAAGATAATGTATTTGGGTTTTTAGTAGTGTTGTTGATTGATTCAGATCCAAATCTTGACATTTATATTCAACATATTTTAACATATGTCATAGTTTTTGTTATCAATGATCTATGTTTGTCTTGTCAACGTCTAATCATCTTCATATAAAAAAGGTTGTGTTCAACATTTTCCTGCTAGGATTGTTGGAGGGGATTCCCTGTGGTTCCTCCATGTCTGTTAATACTTAAGACAATGTGCAGCGAATGTGAAGCGGGAGCCAAATGACGTACAAAAGCCGAATTTAGTTAGGTCGCTGCTGCCGCTTTGCTAGAATGGTGATATAAATGATAGAGGAAAATATCTATTGATAGACATTTTCTCTCGTCCTACAATATATGTTTTCATATTGCCCAGCCTTGCGAGAGTGTAAAAAAATTAACAGTATTTAGCATATAAATTGAAAAAGGTAATAATAACTTTTGGCCTTGTGGGTGGTGTCGTTGGACTGGTGATCCAGTGGGCCTGTACAATGGTAGGGGAAACCCTGATTCTACTGTAGATTGAGCTGAGAAAGCTCAGCTTGTTTGACTTAAAGGGCTTTATATCTCTAGAAAATGAGAGACATGAGTCTTGTGTAGCTGAGATAAATTTTGTCAGTGCTGCTGCAGCTTGGCATGGATGTTAAACATCAAAGGTAATAAGGCTGTAGATGACTTGCTATTTTACCACTATTTTCAATATTTGAATCCAGGAGGTTAACCTAATGACAAACATACACCAGACTAAATAAGAGGTTTGCACTGCTGAGGCCTGCTCTCGTCCTTCACCATCTCATCTCCCAGTGAGACCATTTGTTCAGGAAGCTGACTGTGGCTACAGGGCTTGCAACGGGGAAACCCTCCGACAAATGAGCTCTACTAAGCCTGCAGCTTTTACTTTCCAACAGCAGAGAAAATGCTGTCCGCCAGCCCAATGTAGTGTGTTGCATTCATGTGTGGGAAGTGTCTGTCTTTGTGTGTTGTCTATGTGCGAATCCACAGAATGAGCTTTTACTGATTTCAAAATTAGATGTTAAAAGTGACAGAGGATGTGAGATCCTTGAGAGTCATAGTGGAAAATTGAAAATAGTTGTATAGTTCAAAAGGGGGAATGCTTAGATTTGTCCTACATTCACAGTTTATTGTCAGGAGAATATCTTTTCTTTTTGCCAATTATCTTTCTCTGGTCATTGAGTTCATTCTACTCTCCATAAAATGTCTGAGATGTGAAGCTTTTCTGGTGTCAACTCCTTTGTCATAATTGTGTTTTAAGCATTAAGTTGTCAACTTCTGATTCAGGCCTCTCTTCACATAGACATAATCTTGGCCTGAGATCCAAAGGCCTGTCTAATAAAGAGAATGCGGTTCTTACTCTTCGTGACAAATTTCTTTTCTGTAGATTCGCTGGTGGTGCTTGACACCTGTCATAGGACTATTTTAAAATCTTGGACATGAAATGGTGCCTTGGTTTAGATGTTGGTGGTGCTCTTGCTTAATGAACGTTGTCTCTAACTGACTTCTGTGTTTTTCTCTATAATCCAGGACTCATGGAGTTGGGGTCTCGATGTCTGCTGCGCACAAGGGAGCTCGATCCATGCCCGGTTCCCTGCAAACAACCATAAAGGGTGGGAATCTTAATTACCCTTCAATTCCTTTTTCCCGACCCGCCCCCTAAATTGCCGCTGTGGTGATATTGTCTTCTCCCAACTGTGGCCTACAACATGATCGGCAAGCTGAAACAGAACTTGCTAGTGGCCTGTCTAGTCATCAGCTCGGTCACAGTCTTTTACCTTGGCCGCCATGCCATGGAGTGCCACCATCGTTTCGAGGAACGCAGCCAACCAGGCGGCGTCCTGCATCTGTCAGCGCTGGGAGGCAGCATGCGGACCACCTTACGGACAGGCCAGAATCTCAGCACGCCTTTTGTTTATAACAAAGACATGCCACTCATTTTCATTGGAGGAGTGCCTCGCAGTGGGACCACACTAATGCGAGCCATGCTGGATGCCCATCCCGAAGTGCGCTGTGGGGAAGAAACCCGTGTCATCCCCCGTATCCTGGCCATGAAGCAGATGTGGAGTCGCTCGGGCCGGGAGAAGATGCGCCTGGATGAGGCTGGTGTAACAGATGAGGTGCTGGATGCTGCCATGCAGGCCTTCCTGCTGGAAATCATCGTCAAACACGGAGAGCCTGCCAACTTTCTCTGCAACAAGGACCCTTTCGCGCTTAAGTCACTTTCTTACCTGGCCAAGATCTTTCCCAGTGCCAAGTTTTTACTCATGATTCGTGATGGACGGGCTTCGGTGCACTCCATGATTTCACGGAAAGTGACCATTGCTGGCTTTGACCTGGGAAGCTACCGGGACTGCCTGACTAAGTGGAATCGGGCCATAGAGACCATGTACACTCAGTGCCTGGAGGCTGCGGATAAATGTCTACCTGTGCACTATGAACAGTTGGTCCTTCATCCTGAGAAATGGATGAGGACGCTGCTGAAATTCCTTGACATTCCTTGGAACGACGCTGTCCTCCACCACGAGGAGCTCATTGGGAAAGCAGGAGGAGTGTCCCTCTCTAAGTAAGTAACACTGAGCTCCATTTTCTATCTTTAGCCCAGTCACCAGTTTCATATAATGTTCTGTACTCAGGCTTTAAAATTTATAAAGTGCTGCAAGGGTGCCCTTGGACTTTAAGAAGAAAAATAGTGTCACTGTGTCTTTGATCCCCCTTGTTCTGAAAGAGTCATTGCGTTCACACACGATTCTTTAATTTAAGAGTAAATCTAGTTATATAAACATACTTGTTATGCCTTTCTAGACAGATTTTGTCCTTCAACAGTTCCCTTAAACAGCTGCCCAGTAGCTGATTCATGCGTGTTGCGTTAGGGGTGAGTGCACTACCTTGTGAAACGGGAGTGAATGGCCTCTTGTTCGTGCTGTTGTGTGTTTGCTCTCAACAGTCTGAAAGGGTTACTACTAGTGAGGACATCGTGAATCACCATCCATCTCTGTGTCATGCTGTGACTCAGTTCCAGCTCTTTTTTTGGTCTAGACACTTAACCCCTGTGAAATGCAGTGCCAGGAAGCTCTTTCTTATTTAATCTATACTGAACATTAATGTCTGAAGTGTCTGCAGAGGCTTCTTTTGCACTAGGTGCTCCCTATACAGCTAAAGATTTATAACTAGTTCATTGATGATTTAATTGTAGTCAAATAATCACGTAAACACTTGCAGTTATAAGAAATTGTGAATTTCTTTTGTTTTTTGGGGGGACAAGCCTCACATGGTAAGTAGAAATATGCTTGAACATGCCCTTGTCTACTTAGCTTTAAGTACTTGGCCTGGAGGGCAGAAAATGTATTTAACCTGGTGAAAAATGACATGTAAGAAGCAGGCTGTCAAGCCGTAAGTATCTCTTTCCATTTAATCTCAGTTCCTGTGGGCATTGACAATAAACATGCACCTCTGGCCTTGAAATATATCCCTCCTTTGTTTTCATAAAATCACCGGACTTTCCATCATTAAATTTCATTCGGAAATTAAACATCCTACTGCTGTGCACAGCAAGGAACCTACCTATTAGCGATTTAAGGCACATGAGATTATGTCTGCACTACCGTACTGTATGCAGGTTTTCCCTAAAGGCCCTGCCTAATGTCAGTTGTTTTGGTTTCAGTGATTTGGGAGGTTGGCCTCTGGAAGCGATAGAGGAAACCCTGAAGGGGTATAACCTCATTCCTCGCCTCTGTCTGCCCCCCGTCTGCTAACACCCTCTTCCTGCCACGTAGCACCGGAACACGCTTCACATCCTTTGGAGATAATTTAGTCACATTTTGTTATTTCATGCATATGAGAATACTTATGCACAAAGCTTTGAATTAATGGAGCAGTGTACTGTATTTTCTTTGCTACCTTTTGCCTGAAATCCACTCTTTTATGTACACATTCCATTTTATACTGGAAAACACATTTTTTTCCACTGTTAAGAAATTTATAATTGGCTGCATATTTATCTTCTTTCTGCTTTCCTGTTTATGTTCCACGGCTTTTCTTTTTGACTAATAGTTAAAACAGAGGCAGCAGGGATGATAATGTAGAGCATGGGTCAGCTCCCCAGTTTAGTATTGGGCCAGTGTTTTGGAGGCCTTGTGTATATTATAATGATTTATCTAAGAATAGTGTTGATTCATAGACCTGTTTGTTTAAGAAGGTAGATGATGTTTTGCACTTGTAAGTGATGGTTAATGGAGTTACAGCAGCTAATCCTTACACTAATTTCTGCTACAATGAACTCATGTACTCAAAGCAAGTTGAGCTGCAGCAATAAGCTGATTTATCAATTAACTTAATATACAGTATAAATCAATTCAGGACATAACCCTGAAGTGGTTGGTTAGTCATCTTATTGGTATCAGGTTTGGCCCAAGGGAAAAATTTTTGTCTACCGCTGAAGAGGATGATGAGTATGCCCCAAGTTTAGCTATTTCAACTGAAACTGAAAGTGGAAAAAACCCAGCTAAGACTATAATCTTTCATCTTTATGGAGGAATGTTATTTGTGCAACCTTTCCAGTGATGTCAGAGAATTGGGATTCTCCTTCATGGACTCTCCAACTGTGCTGATATTTGCTGACACATAAGCTTGAACCTACAGGCCTTTGCTTTGAAGGATGGTCCTCTTAAACCTGAAGCTCCACTGTACACTTTAAGTTGGAGTTTTGGTCATGCCTTGGCCAAATAAATTTAAACTAATTAATGTCTATATTGAAACTATGAGGTTCATTGTCTTTTAAGCTAATTTCCTAGCTGATGACTTGTGATACTTCTTTAATATATCTACATCATTTAACAATTTCATGATGTCATCTATTTTGTGAAGTGTGTGCTTCATGGTTGGGATGATGTTTGTCCTGCAAGGCTATTTCCTCGAAACATAAAAATAGTCATTAAGGGGAAAAAAAAGTATAAATTTAGTTTCATCAAACAGGAGGGTAAAGTAAGACCTTCGTCCCCCTTATCCAGTTGTGAGCTGTGTGGACATATTTTTGGAGAATTTGAAGCAGTGGCCTCTGTCTTACTACTGTTGCATTTAAGTTCTGTTAAATACTCAATTAGTTTTTACTCTGAATAGTGCTCTTGCACTTGTCACCTCCAGCATCTTGAAGATCTTTTCAGTTGTTTTGGGAGTGACTTACACTTTTTGCATTAAGTAAGCTTATCTGTAAAAGACTAAAGGTGTCTTCTTCCCTAATTTAACAGTTGTGTTATCCATTGGTGTTTATACATTTGTACTTTTGTTTCAACCAGACTTTTTTTTCTGAGAACTTGTCCCCCATTATGGCCTATTTTCCCTGATGCCAAGTAATGACTATTGTTGAAAACAAACCTTAAAATAACTTAATAATTACACTTATGGTTAGTTCTGTGTTTTCCAAGCTGTTTAAAGACAATGTCAGCCCAGTGTATGTTAACTTTCAACCCTCTGGATTTGTGAATTGTAAGGGACATAATCTGTAAAATGTGGTTTGAAAAGTGAATTGTCGTGCAAAAATTCGATGTCCTAACTAACTTGCCAACATTTTTGTAACATGAAATCTGTGGAATGTTAAATACTTAACCTTAATTGTATGTAAACTACACCTTTAAACACGAACGAAAAGGTCATAAATCCATCCATAATAGCATTCCATCCACACAGCAAAGTTTAAACACAGCGAGCCATTTGATCACTTGAATTGTCAATGTGTGTTTAGATGAGCTCATGGGAAGAGAAGGGAAAGAATGAGTTGGACAAGGCAACTTTAGCCAGATCCACTGTCAGCTTAAATCTAGTAGTACTGTGGTATTGAAGACATGTCCAATCAACTCAGCTTGCTCAACCGATGATTACGAGTCCTATCATATTCTAAGTTTTGTTTAATATCAAACTACATTACAGAGCTTCTCATTTGCTGTTTACCAACCACTAGACAGAGTCGTCCATCTTTTCTTAATATATGTAAGTGATTAGTATTGATTGGTCAATTGTGCCAAGTCATCTCATATTTTAAGATATGTGCATCTTAAAAAAAACTGAATCTTTTACTGTACTGCCTTGCTGTGCTTCATCCTCCTCAGTGTGCTGTGCTGTTTCACTCTTTTTCTATTAAAAAAACCCCAGAATTACAGTTCAAGCAATGCAGATGTACTTGTGTTGTTCTGGTATAAAGGGACTAAATTTTGGTGTTGTGGCTTTTGCAATTTCCTTTCTCAATTTCATAAGCATTAGGAGGCTATTTGACATATAAATAATAAAGAAACAAACAAAAAAAGAAAAAAAGAAACAATCTAAATGAGTTCTTACCAACACTGTAGTTTGTTCCAAAGCCTATCTAGCAATATCCTATGTAGTCACTGAAACGGTTTACATTGTGTAATGTACCTTTAAAAATACTTTGCCGGATGCAATGTCGTCAGGCCATTTATTATTTCAGCACTAATTGTTGTTTTCATTGTGATAAACCAGTTTTATACAGGTATCAATATACAGTATAATCCAATCAGTTTAATAGTTAATGGAGTAGAATATATCGGAACCAGGATCTGAGGTTTTTGAATCAACGATCTTTTGTCAGTAATTATTGTTTAGGTAAATACACTGCAGGCCTTTCTGTAGAAGCACCAATAAATTGTACTAATGGGAAATATTGAATAGTTTCAAAATTAGTGAAATGATTAGTCTTTGATATTAAATGGTTTCACCTTATAACTTTTTGTGTCTTGAAGCAAAATAAATATCCATCCATCCATCCATTTTCTACCGCTTATCCCGTTAGGGGTCACGGGAAGGGGTGGCTAGAGCCTATCTCAGCATTCATGTAAGTGTTTTTTTAAAACTAGAAAATAAATCCTGTGAACTGGGCTGAAACACTCAAAAGCTCATTTTAAGATGCTGTCAAGCGTGTTGTGGTTGAAGCTGAGGTACCATGGAGACTCTGAGGTCCTCCTCAACCGTGCTACGACAACACTGATATGCTTCGACTCAGTGGTAAGGACTTCTGAGGAGGCCAATGTTCTTGTCTCTCATAACTGTCTTTCATCATTAGTAGTGTCGAGACATGTGAAAATATGAGGCTTGTTTTGAATCGAAACAGGGACTGACCATGTTTAATTCTTTTTTCCTAGCATAGTTCTAGCATGCTACATCTTTTGAAATCAATAAGACAAATGTTGAGCCAAAATGTACTAAATGTCCCCATAGAGAGGAGGAGATATAAGAGCTCTTTGAGTTCCAGATGCAGATCTGTGGCCATTTAGTTCACATGACACCCCTCTACAAATTGATTCCCATCAAATATTAATGAAAGCAGGCCTTAACAGAGACCTTTAAGCTGAGGAGAGGTATGGAGACGGTGTTTTGTCATTCATGTATACATGAGGAGGCTGAAACACACATTGACAGTTTGAATGACCTCAAATAATTTCTCCGTAACGGCATAGAGGTACTAGAGCTGCAACAGTTTGTCGATTTGTTAATTAAAAAAAAATTAGTTGCCAACTATTTTTCATGAACAGTTCATCAAATGTTTCAGATATTGTGAAGCAAAAACATAAAATGTGTTGTTGAAGCGTGTAATGTGACAGTTGATTATTGAAACATGAAAATAACAGATTAACAGATTAATCAGCAATGAAAATAATAATTTTATGACTACACAGAAGGGAAAAATATAAAGAAATAATGGAAGGTAAAATATAACATTTTTTTTCTTAAATTTTTCCAGATCAAAATGTTGCTCATTGGCAGTCCTTTCTGTGTTAGTTACGGCTCTTAAATATGGAAGAAATTGACTTGGTAAAGGTTATGATAATTAAATTAAAGGATTCGATTTAAACATTTTAAAGACTAAACGGTTACTTAACTAATTCAAAAAGAATTGATGGATTAGTCAGTTCTAAAAATAGTTAATTTTATCCCGAGTGGTAAGACACAGTGAAAACAATTCTTGCTAAGCTCGTTCAAGTTAGAACTTAATGTATTAATGTATCTCTACTTTGTGTGTATAAAGTAGTTATAAAGAATTTCATTCCGTACGCATTCTCCATTATTTTTATGTTTGGATCACAAGACTACATTTCTGCTATTACAGGCTTTGGTCTAATGTCATAACTCTTTCATAAATGGGTCCTGATACAATTTGATATTCAAGGAAGCCAGCCACAAGTAGCCTTCAGGGCAGAACAACCACCTTTTACCATCATAAACATTTTGCCCCACCTCCTCTGAAGTACGTTGCCCATAGTGCATTAAAGTCAATCCCCATGACACCTGGCAGAAAATGCCTCCTGCCCTCTACAACCACCAGCACTCTCCGCTCTCCGCAATCCCACAGCATCGGGGTCTCTATCTACAGGAAAATCTCAATCAGGGGCCAGCCAGACCCCAGACCGGGACCTTGTCTTGGCATTAACATCAATTACTTGGACTTGATTTAGTAGATGCCCTGCCTAGCTGAGTGACTTACTCCATTACTTATCCCAGAACAGGGAGCCGTTCCCTACCTCCCCTCTCACTCTCCATCCTTTTTGGGATCTTGGTGTCTCTGTCCAATTCTTTCTTATCAGCCATTGGTGATACAGAACACCACCTTGGGTAAAGGAGGCCCTGCAGTGAATAATTGACAAGCTGGAGGCCATTAAGAGCATCGGGGAAAGTGGTCATGTGATGGATGGACAGGTTTTTGTTTTTTTTTTGTTTTTTTGTCACATCAAGTTTAAAGTTGAGAAGACGAATGGGTGCAAATATTTTAAATTGATGAGAAGAACGAAAAAAGATTTTATGGATATTAACATCAGTATCCCCTCAAATGGAGTAACATTTAAGTAATAGAAAGTTTGTCTTTTTTAGTCATCGAAAATTATTAAATATAATTTTTCTTTCTACTGGCTAATCAAAAACTCATTACAGTTCAAAATCAAACATCACTCCACTATGGTTAGCCAAGACGTATTACGGACACATGACTAAATCTGTTAGTAAAATACACATCCACCAAGAGTATATTTTGAGATTAGAACTTCTGACTTCTTAATGGCATTTTTAAATACATTACTTTTTACAAGGGGTTTCTTACTTTTTTACGGTAGATATGAAAATCTGATGCCGATATCAATATTTTAAAATTTGGCTATTGTCGTTTATTCCCCTTTTGTGTCAAGGAAAATAAAGAAATGATCCCTGTGGGGGAAAAAAAGTACACTGAGCTACAGCTTTAAGCCCCATCCCATTAATTAGCCAGGATTGGTTCCTTAGGTTTTCTATGTAAAATGTTAGGCTGTCATTGGTGGATTGCAGAATGGAAACTTTCAGCCATGACGTTGACTGATTATTTCAGTCAGGATGTGTGGTGTACTATATAAAAACAGCAGATGGACCTTCTACCATTAAAAATAAAGTTTTCCTTGTTTTTTAAAGCTGCTGCCCTGTGTAGGATAAAGCGGGAAGATGTAGTCAGAGATTATTCACCTTATTTGCTGATGCAAGTCAACTGTGTCTATATTGGCCAAAAAATCTGTGCATCCCTATATTTCATTAATGAATAATCAGCTGTTTCTGCTATAAGAATAAAATAAGCTGTCTTTTGTCAATTTCAGGTTTTGTTTGTACTTTTTGGAGAGTTATTGGACATCAAATATTCAAGACCTCGATTTTTATATAACCCAGAAACCCAGCAACCATCAATGGTTAGTTTTTTTTCCTGTTTTTGTTCCTGTTTCCTGTTAACCTTTGTTAACACCTGTTTTCAGAAAGCTAAGACATAAAATATATGGATAGAAAAATAAAATTGCAATAATGTGTGTGTGTGTGTGTGTGTGTGTGCGATAAGTGCTTGTGTTTGATATCATGGAGATCTATCAGTCTTTTGTCAATAAGATTGCCTGCATCTAACCTGATGGTGAAGCTGAGCTGTGTTCGCTCCACTCAGTCTGTTTCTCTATCAGTTTATGTTCCACGTCAACACTTAGCAGTCTCTTGGGTCTGGCTGGAGTTGCCTAAAGTGATTCCCCACCCATTCGATTCAGAGTGGATGTTTGGATCACGGCCTGTCTCTCAGAAACCATCTCCACCAGCCTCCTGAGATGAAAAAAAACAGCTCACTCTATTAATCATGCAGGAGACTATACTCGTACCGTGTAAAGATTCAATTGCAAAGTAAATGGATTAGAGGGAAGTGATTTGCTGTATTGAAGTGCAGAGTCAGGCAGGAAACGTAAGGATGGTGAAGCTGGACTAGCAGACGATAAATAGAGGAGTGAGAAGAGACGATACAAACTGAAAATCAGCGACCGCCAGGGTGAAAAATGTTTTATTTAAAGACTTTAAAATTTAAAAATATTTGCTCACGGCTTCTTCCGACGCTGCCTCTGCATATTCAGACTGAAAAGTAGGGGATTCTCTTGTCCATTAAAACGATTACAATTTTTCACATTCCCAATATCAATTCCTCAGCTGTTGTGACACTTGAGTTTTGAGTCCATCAACTGACTTTACTTTGTTTAGGTGGGTTAGGACCTCCTGATCTGCACCAGGAAGAACGGAAGCCACATGGACTCTCATGAACACTTTCTGTGTGCCTAAATACATTTGTCTCCAGGATATTACATAATTCTGTCCTGGTCTTAATCTTTAATATGCTCTGTGACTTTATAAAAGAGATGATTACCTTCCTGCATCATGTCCAGTCTACTATATAATTTTCCACAGGTGAATAAATTATATTAACACTGAGTCAGTATTTATAGCCAATACTGTGAAACTACAAAAAAGTCATCTTTGATAAAAATATCAAAAATTGACATGAAATTTGTGAAGTATATTATTATTTTTCAATAATTATTAGTCACTGTCCTTTTTTGGATACTTCAATATTTGTCCATTACACCTTTCTTATTTACAACCATTCAGTGTTTTGACAGATAATTTTAGCTTTAAATCCAGGAATTACCCAAAAGTTTCACAAATATTACATATCTGATACAAACTGATGTAATTGAGCATGGTTTAAATGTGAGGCTATATAAAAGTGAGGTAATAAGCAGTGAGATATGCCACATACCATATCCCATTATGTTTATGAGTTTAATGTTTATGCATCTTACTGCACGCATGTCAATTTTACCTCAGTCTGTTGTAAAATACCTTTAAACTAAATTCGGCTCTGTCACACCTAATCTGATCCTAATGAAATATGGTAGCTTGTATAATATGTAAATATATTACAGCTGATATTTGTATGTTTTAGTGGGGTTGGGTTTTCAGTTTTACTGGTCCAAACCAACATTTGTCAGCTGTAGGTGGAGAGGGCTGGTAGCATGCAGCTAGTTAGCAGAAGCACTGGGATGCCAGGTTACTTTATTGCTGTCAGTACTGCTTCTCTATTGAGTTGTGATTGCTGCATAAAACGCAGCTTATTTATTTAACAAGATAGAACTCATATAGGTTATGAGTTGTAATTAAGTACAAAGCTGTCTTCTGATCAGCTCCATTTGCCCTGTTAAAATTACTTGAAGATTATGTTAAAACAAATCAAAACTTCCGGTATCTTTGTCAAACTAAAAGTCTCTCAATGGACAGAAACTTTTCGGTTGTTGACAAAACATTTACATTTTGAAAGTACTTTAGGGAAAAAGGCTTGCGAAGGTTCCAATGTGCAATTACATGAGTGTGGCAACTCACATTATTCCTCAAATTGCACTCAGTTTTTTATTTCTCATCTTGCTGATCATTTTAAAAAATAAAAACTGATTGGAAAAGTTATTGTGAGAAATGAAAATATGTGTCACGTATGTGATGGGTTGTTGGGGCTGATAACATTCTCATCCCATTATATTCCACTTTGGAGCAGCATAATCAGTGACAACTGGTGATAAAAATCAGTAACAGACAAGTTTATGACTCAATAAACCATTTTGCAATATTTTACATTAGTCCAATCCAAGTCGGTTGTAAAAGTTTACTTTACTAATGTAATCTGCTAGTAGGCCACCATCATTGTGACGCTTGATTTAAGGGTTTATCTTCAGCATGTCATAATAGACTTAATATGAGATATGAGAGATATCACATTTTGTTGGTCAGTGGTTGTAAACTAGGCTCACTCCAGAAAACAGAAGTTGTGGATCAGCAGCTCCAATCCCCTTGCATGTTGAATGTTTGAGTCTGTGGCACTGTCTGAAAACTCGATGACCTTGCACTGTTCTTAACAGTAATTCCCCTTTGACTGGGATTATTCATAGAGATATGGGATATGACTGAAAATGTCCAAATATTGTGTTTAGTTGTGTACTTACATTGTCCCAAATGTTTCCAACAATGTTCAGACCTACAGAAACCATAGATTATGGGTTAAGATAACGGTGCCTTTTATTTGGACACCTGTCAACTATGACTTCCAGGAGTCACAGAATGAGGAAGGACATCATAACTTGAGAAAAATCACCTTTTCATAAGCAACGATTGTTAAACAATGTTTTATTTGTACTGTATACCATGCGTTTTAACTGAGTAACTAAAATCGAAAGTAATTTGTTGAGTTTCATACTGACTGAGACTGAATGTTGATGGAGTAGTATTAGAGTTAACACCTCACCCCCCCACAAATGTTGTCTTGTGGTGAAGGGTGGTCGTTATTCAGTGTTAAATACGTGTTAACTGTGTCATTTAGTTGTAAAAGGCCCAAAGGGAACAATGTATGCATTAAGGATTCAAAAACATGTGGGATCAGTCTTACAAAGTGTGTTAAGTTCACTAATGAAAGAAACTAATGAAATGATTAATTAAAAATAATAGTAAAATGCACAGCATCTAGAGAAGTTAGAGACTTGGAGAGTATTTAAGATAAATACTGGATGGTAGTGACTCATCTGAGATGAAAACAAAAATGCTTTGACAACCAAAAACAAGCTTGGTGTTGTTTTAGTAACTTCGTTTTTAAGGTCACAGCTGAAACAAGCACTTTTTTTGTCATGTCTTGCGTTATTAGGGTGGAGAGGTCCACGGACCAGGTCATCAAGCCTGTGAATGTGGAGGCCTTGTCCAAGTGGGTGGGCAAGATTCCAGCAGACGTGGTTAGGGACATGGCTGTCATTGCCCCCATGCTGTCCAGACTGGGCTACAACCCCCATGCCAATCCTCCTAACTACGGCCGGCCTGACCCCAAAGTCCTGGACAACACCAGAAGGGTGAGTACCAATCAGAAGACAGTATTAAAGTGACTCTCTGGAGTCAGTAACCACTTTATCTTGATGGAAGTTGAGGAATATTTCAAACGATTATTTAATTTTTTGGGGAAATATGATTATTTGCCTTCTTTATGTGAGTGGGATAAGAATAATGAAGCCGCTAGGTGTTGGCTACATCCTCACATAGACGGATGGGATAGCTAGTATGATTCTTCTAAAGAAATGCACAAAGCTATTCTTGACAGTATTTTTTTTAATTTTTTCCCATTGTCCAAAGTATTCAAGACTGTGCTGGCCACAGAATGACCTACGTGATGCGGTGAAATAGGAACAACACATTAAACACAACCACAGTAATAATATACTGGTGAGCTTGAAAGAATTACCCTTGCACTTCTGGGAACAGCATATCTATAATTAAAAAGGTTGAGCCATTGATTTGAATGTCAGACAAAACAATTAAACTTTACTGACTTTTGGTCCCACGTGAACATCTCACCTGAAAGAGGAATTCCATCAAACGTGCACGTCTATTCTGTGTCATGAGAAGGATAATTCAGCCTATGAAAACAGTCTTTAATGTTCTCTATGGCTAAATCTGATGATATCACGGTGACATCAGGGTTATCTCAACTCGAGGTTTGAGACTACAAGTACTTCACAGAAGGCCATGTCACAAACTGTAATTGTGGAGTTTAAGGAGGAGAGGATCTAATCAAAAGCTATTAATCTGCCGCGATTACTATCATAAATTGAGAATTTATCAAAATGAGCTTTCATTTTCAAAAAATGAGACTGCACAGTTAACTAACTGGTTACCTCCAGATTGCTGGAACAACAGAGAAGTTTATTTTCTTTTTCAGAGATCGATTATTGATTTGTTCGGGAAGAGGGTTGAATGTGCAAGTATTTACTTGGGACTAAAATTTGTAACATATTGAATCTTTTGTTGTCAATTTTTTTTTTTTTCCAATGATGGTACATTTTTTTTTTTTTTTTGAGCTCCGGAATCTTGCCTACACCTGCAAAAAAAGCCACAAGCCTGAAGACCTGCTGCTTATAAAATATCCCCTATCTTTTTACAGAAAAAAATTTAAAATGCAAATGATAATCTGTTCATTTTTACACCTCCAGATATGATAATCTAACAATCCCATAGCCTGCTCTCTAAACTGCTCTTATTACATTAGCTTGGTGTGCTTGAGAACAGCCCTCTATTCTTTGGTATGCTATATTATTTAGAAGAAACCAAGGTTGAAAATAGTGAAATGTGTTGTGGAAGTGTTACCAGGTGGATTAGCAGCATATCGGTGATACTGGCTGAAAATGTCCTTCCATTGCCTGTTTTCCTGTTTTGACCTCTACCCTGCTGGACTGCTGTCCAAACATTTCTGCCTGATTTGTTGCTCCAAAGCACAAATCCTGAACCTCTTTCCACGTCTCTTTTCTTAAAGCATCTTGTTTAGATGTTCAGCCATAGTGCTGTTGTGCCTATCATCCACCTCATTCACGCATACATAGTAGTAATGTTCTGATACCATTTTTCCTTCATGATCCTGATAGTTGAGCTTTGAATATTGGCCGATAATGAGTATACCAGCGCATTAAGAAAGTATGCATTAATTAATTTTCTAACTGTTTATGACTACCCATTAGTTGTGAGATGAAATTTGAGTATATACATATATCGCTTTGTGAACATGAACAAATCTGTACACATAATAAATGCTGTAGAACTTTCTTTTCCTATTCTACGAACTGTCAGTCATACCTGAGTTTTTGCGCCCTGGCAAACTGTACCTTCGGTCCAAATAGTCCCGTGAGTGGCGAAATCCCACGTTTTTGCCACCTGACAGGGGCTCATCATCCAGAACAAAAAAATTGACGATTTTGACCATTTTGTCAGGCTGTCTTTGTGGCGTTTATCCTGATGTTTGAATGCCGTTCCAAAGCTTTACTGCCGCAGGTCCTTTTTTCACTTTAGCTGTTGAGCGTTGTGTATCTTCAAATCCTTGATAAGATGATGGTGTCAGTACTGTTTTGTAGCAGGTAAGAAGATGCAGAAAAGGAAACATTTTGACTAAAAATTGATTAGACTAAAACTACAAGTAATGTGACTGAAAGTAATGAGTATTTTCATGAGGAGAGTAAGACTAAATCTAAAATAGCTGCCAAAATGAACACTTTTTGAAACAGCTGACACGGTAATAGTAGTTTCTCTATATTTGGTGTTGTGTGTTTCCTCTCTCACGCTGCGATTTATCACGCAGCAGCGATGTTTCAGTGAGGCGTCATCGCTTTTCCCGCCATTTCCCATTTGGACAGGAAGTGTCTCCCTGGTCACAAACAGCAGTGACAGGTACTGTTATGTCAGCACAACTACATAGCACTGAAGAGGCAAAAGTCTGCACACTCACTGAAACCTGCGAGGGGAAGGGGTGTAGTAGAACATCTAACCACTACCTGTAAATAAGAGGAGGTGTTTTTTGTTCCTGATTTCTGGTGTCTATTTACATTCTGATTCTGATCGTCTCATAGCGATTGTTGAATGTTTCACACTGGATGTAGCTCGGTGTGTTTTGATTTTGAATTGAGAACTTTAACCCAGTTCGGAGGGCAGCCAGTACACTTTTAGGAATTTGGATAGCTTTTCCATTTCTTTGAGGGGAACCAGAAAAAGGGAGCGAGGACTCAATGAAAAAAGCGGATTTGGTGTAATTCGTCATGTTGTCGGGACTGTTATGACTCAAGTGGAAACCATGTGCAGTCTCAGATGTAACGGGAGAGGGAAACCTTTTTTTTTTTTTTCCTTGGTTTGGCTATTCGCTGGAAAAATGTGTCTGACCACAAATAGCGATGGAAAGTACAGACAAGAGGGAAAGTTACCAAATAGCTCATCTTAAGATGTCCGTAAGATCTTAACTTTAAATGTAGCTGGGTTCACTGATCATGTTGGCTATCTATCATCTAAACATCCTCTGTTTAACAGGACTCGGCTGCATTACATTCATTATAACAGTGTATTGATTAATATTCATTGCAGCATGTTGTTTACAATGTATTCC
>KV751403.1:650446-674773 GCA_001698575.1 Mola mola
TTTCAGTTTAATTAAAAAAAAAAAAAAAAAAATTTTTTAATGGGGAATAGTGAAAAATGGCACTCATTCATAACACTAAAACTATTAACTATTAATTAACTATTGATAATAGTAGCATCATTTATTGTATTATTATTACTTCTGTGTGGAGTTTGTATGTTCGCCACACATTTTCTCTCTCAGTACTCCGGAGTCCAAAAGCGTTCAACGTTTTAAGTATTTTCCTTTAGGTTTTCATTTTCCGACACTTAAACTGGTGGAGGCTTTCAGCCATTGGCTATTATCGTGGAATTCCAATACTTTTCCAAACATCCTATTGGCACAGATAAATTGTCAAAATGAAGGTCAACCTCAAATTACTTCTCCAAAGTCTTCAAAACAATGTAGGTGGTTAAAAGGTTTTTTTACTGGTTAAATCCTTCTGAAATGTTGTGTAGCCCAACCAAGCTAGACTGGAAACTGTCAAAAACATGTTTTCCCAATGCTGCTCTATATCACCACGCTGAGACGTTCGTCAAAAAACATGCTGATGCTAGAGCCACCTGGGTTGTATTTTCTGAAGAGTACTGACCATGCCACATTGATGCATAAACAATGAGCATGCAGATCCCCCAAACATAAACTACTGTTTTCAAAAATGTGCCCCAGATCACGAGTCTCCGGGAGCCAAACTCTCTTTGAAGAATTGATATGTAAACAGGTGATAAACGATGTTCCTCCGCGTGTGAGTGGAAATGAACCACTGTCAAGGCCTGAGTTATGTACATAAACATGTAAATGTAGAACTTTGGGGGGGAAAAAATGCACATTTCTCTGTCTAGAGATCTAGTCCTGATTTCTGAGAGTGTTTACAGTCATTAAACACAGCTGTTGTTCATCAGTTGTGTTAAACTCAGCTGTTTTTAAATAACGATGCCTCATTTTAGGTACAAAGAAACATTAACCAAAATGTTGAATTTCTGTTCTGAAACATGTTCTGCGTCTTCATGCAAATATGACTTTAGTTCTGTTGGCCCTTTTTAGATGCAGGAAACATCCATGACTCTGTGGTTCTTCTTCTGCTCCCTGAAACAGTTAATCCTTCTCACAATAGATGACTCAATGTCAGCATGTGCAGCATGTCGAGGCCTGTTTGCTGAGACTTATGCATCTGCAGGTTATTAGTGTGATTTCCCCCTGCAGGCATGTATACCGCTTCCCCTTCTTTCCCTCTGCACACACATGAGGACCAGCCTGCGGTCAATGCACAACATTCTCAGAGATCATATATTTTGAATACTGTCTGAAATGTGTGTCACCTGGCTACACATGTACCTGTCAGATAAACATTAGCATTCAAGACAGAGTTCAATATTATCCAATAATTCAAGAAACCAGATTTAAATTGAATCTTTGCCAACAACAGGACAAGCTTAAATGCATTTATCTCTAATTGAGCCCACCACCTCTTCTTGCACTGTGAGAGATTCGGCCATCATGTCATAAGAGTCTGTTGTGTACCAAAATCATCAAATAGCAGGCGATTCACAATAGTAAGGGTAGTAAACAACTTTTGTTTGTTAGCTTGAAAGTGGGAGTAGGTGACAGCATTACTGGTGTAAATTTGCCAACTACTTTTATACGGTTTAAGGAACCTTAAGGTACAGATACGGATTAAGTTGGTTGCTGTTATTAAATTGTATGTTTCAATCCCAATATGCTCTTTCTTTGTTCACTAATACAATAATACAGTGTGGCTTCTTTGACAACAGGCTGATATTTTGACTGGTGTGGTGAAAGGAGACAAAGTGAAGGAACAGCAGCAGTTAGCCTTGAGTTAGGCGTCCAGCAGTGATTTAAATGTTGTTTAAGAAGCGAAATTGACAGTAAATGAAGCTGCAGCTTCTCAGGGCTGAGGTGGAGTCTGCCGTGTGCCGTTTCATTACTGCTGCTGAAAGTGAAGGGATCAATCTTGAAGCACATCTCCCCCCTATTTTCACAGACACAGAGCAGAGAAGGACCAACAGTGACATTGAGTCACTCACTGCTCACATTCTCACAGAGTAAACAGAGAGAATATCATCATTCTTAATGTCCATAAGTCCACTGCTAACATTTTAGTTTTGTCTTGTTTTTTTTAATTAACAATTTCTCTACACGGCTACAGTTTGAGGGTACAGTCAAGACATGTAATCACAAAAAAAATATTCATCTACTTATTTACCTTCGCCGTTGGTCTCCTCTTTTTGCATTTTACAATTAATCTTCTTTTCCCATTTTTCATTGAACTGTGTGTCTTGTACTCTCAGTTTTTCTGTTACATATATCTCCTCCTCAGCTCACAGCCACCGCTCCTCGGTCAGAGGCTCTGCTTTGTACCACGATCTTGTAATTGATTTGTTACTTGCAGATAACAATATTTTGTTTAATATCTAGTGTCAGATTTCCTAAGTAAAGTATCTTTAAGTCTAGTTTTGTTAAAGGAAGATTAAATGCAACAAGGAGCTGATGACGGAGGAGAGCAGCCACGCACGCATCGATTGTTACAACACACAGCCGCTGACGGTGTTTTTCCAGGTCTATAGTGCATCAAATGCATTTGAGACAGTGTTGGCTAAGTTTTCAGTTTTCATTTGACCATTTTGATTCAGTGATTCATCTCTTTATCAATAGTGCCATTATTTTTCATTATTTAATAAGCAATGTGTAACAATAAGTTTAATTTGTAGTATTTGAATCCCATAAAACACCTCAATCATCTCAAGGTATTAGGAAGAGGATCAGTGTCTGAATAATGGGGAATCTGATCTCCTTCAGTTTAAGGCCGATCTCCTGTCCAATTTTGTGTTGCCTTGTATCAGACATCAGGCGACACTATGAATAAGCCACATGTGGAAAGTCTCTCTGAATTCTTAATGCAGCCCCATCCAAATATTTACCCTCAGCCTTGTCTCCTTTCTGGTTTCACCGCAGTGAAGGGTGTGCAGCCTGGTTCTAGCTGCTCTGCAGAGAAACACAGTGTTTGTTTACCCTGGAGACGGAGTGATGTGGATGATTAAGGAAGCTTGACCCACGGAGAGCAGACTTATCTCTGCGGTGATCCGTTCTGTGAATGACGATCAGTCTGAAAGTCAATCCTTCCACGCCCTGCTTGCTCTGTGGTCAGAACCGCTAACCGAATCGACCCGTATCTCCCAAAAACATCTGTTTTTCTATCGTTTTAACCCACAAAACTTTGAGGGATTCATTTATGGACGCACAAAGGTAGTTCAGAAACCTGCTCAGGAAAAGGTTTGTTAATGTTTTTTCATTTCAGTTTACTGCCGTTATTATGTTTCCACAGGTGAAGGCTGTTGATAACTGTCTGTACGTAAACATTGGGTCTCAGATTGGTTTGGATTTCTTTGATTGTAGTTTAAATTTCAATTAAATTATACATTTTTTGGTGTCACTGTTTCGTATTTGTGGTTAAAATAATATTAAGTGACGAATGATTTTACAAAACATCATTACAAACAAATCTTGCTTTGTTGTTAAACTCAAATAAAATATGGCTGTTGCTTGTTTTTGGGTGTATTTCATAACCTATAACCTTCAAAAACAGTATCGCTCATAACAGATACATAGATGGTCCTTTATGTTACTAATGGTAAGCTACTATTAAGACTATGTTTCAGTTATTTGGCCATTTAGCAGAATTAATTACGCTACAACTGAATAAAATAACCATCAAAAGCTTAATATTTGACTTGCTAATTTTTGGTGACATTTTGTCTCTTGTAATTTGAAATTGCTTATGATTTTTATACAGAACTGATAAAACGTTCAGTGTTTACCAGAGATTTTTAGAATGCCAATTTAAATAGAAGTTTAAGTTTAGTATTAGTCGACCATTGTAAAGCAAATAAAAGGAAACAGTCAAAAATTGAGCACAATTTAATGGTTAAGATTGAACATGTACTTAAAAAACAACAGTATAATGTAACAGCCATTTTAAACTTTACACACATTTGTAAACCAGTGAGAAAACACTCAGTACAGTGTTCACCTCTTCACCCACCTGCACTCTGTCCATTTGTTTCTGAGTTATGTCCAGGTTTGACATTTGATCCACATCCAGATCCAGATCCAGATGGTGACCAAAAGTTAATTAATTCATCCTTGGGTCAGAGCAAAACCACACGCCAGCAATCATCCAAAGATGTGCGCAAACGTTTTGAGTTATGTTGTTTAGATACAAACTCAAATAGGCAAAACGATGACCCCCATCTTTATTGGTGGAGGTCATAACATCTTAACTGTTTCAGGTTAGATCAAACTGAAAATATGACCGTCTTGACCAAACGCAAAATTAAGATGAGATTAAGTAGTATAGTCTCTGACCATTGGTTTGGTTTTAGGCCTTGAATTTTTCAGCACCAGTCAGGTTCTGAGGAGAGAAGATACAGAGCTAAGAAACAAATGAAAGAACAAATAGCATGAACCTTCAGGATCCTTGAGTATCTTGCACTGAGATCTCCACTAATGACTGTCTGAGCTGACAGCACCTGGACTTGTGCTCTTGAAGACCTCACCTCAGACTTGTGGTCAGCAGAGGTCAACCTAGCGAGCTGTAAATGAGGCTCATCAGGCCCGGCTCTCCAAGCCACAATCAATAGCTTTAAGTGGCTCTGAAGCTGTGCAGGTCCCTGGTGAGAAATGGATATTGGGATCAATAATTTCTCGGTTTCTGCGCAGTAACAATAATAAGACGAGTTAGTGGAGGGATGGTAAACGAGTGCTTTGTCCAGCATGTTGTGCTTTGGCTCGGCGGCTGGACCTCCGCCTTCATATTGTTGTGAAGACGGTTAATTATTTGCAGGGTAATCGAATCATAATGACTCAGGGTCTTTGTTGCTGCTCGGCCATCATGGCTCTCTTTAGCTCTTGGACCTTTACAGATGCCCACATTAACTGTGTGTTAATCCTTTATCTCAGATCAAGAAATGAGCCTTGGTTGTGTCTCTGAGACGTACTCTGACTGTGTTGATTCATATCCGTCACATAAAGCTGAGATCAAATAGTCCTGTGGCTGCACAGAGGCGGTTTAAGGCCTCAGTGTGCTGAGATCATGCTGGATTCATCAACAGCATCAAACTCCCAGTGACCTGATTGGGTTGTCTGTGCCTGACACTTTCTATGGCTTTCAGATAGACCACACGTGTTTAAAGAAAGACAAGGCTTTTGAACTTTTCACCGAGCTCCCTCTACTAGCGTGCGTACGCCAACACGAATGACGAGAGGCTGTTGTAAAGATTGTAGCTGTTGGTCCCAGTTGTATAATTCATTGTCGAGATTACGGAGAAACAGATGACAGAGATTTATTGGAGAGATTACCCAAACAGGGGGATCTATATAAATCACACCACACGTTTCAAGAATAGTCAACCGTTTAAAATGGAGGCTGCTTCAAATCATCAAACGCTCCAGTTATTGATAGCTGATGACAGCAAGGATTGTTTTTTCATTCTAGGAGCCATTGCACGTTTGTTCTACTGAACCATGTTTGTCATTTAGCAGAATAAGCTCCCTGAAAACAGGCTTTTCTTTGTGAAAAAGCCTGGAGTCATTGCTTAGGTTGGTCTTGATCACAGTGTGGAGTTTTAGCCAAAGCCAATAAACAAAGTAGTTTGTTGTGAAGTATTGTAATGTGAGATCATTGGAGTTTCATGTTTAATGACTCTGGCAAAAATTAGGTAATGTTTAGCACTATGTTAACAAACTTCATGGAAGTTGTGGCGCATTTATTTACCTCGCTGGGAATGATGTCACATCTGAGTTGACCACATTCCAGTTACGAGTTGGTAACAATTTGGGAGAGCAGCCACTGTTGGCTAATACTAAGAATGAATTTGGGAATTTCTTTAAGATTGAATATTGTTGGAAACATTTGGGCTAATGTGAGAACACAACTGATGAAAATATTTAACAAAGGTTTTGTCATTTTCTGGACATTTTAATCAAATCTTTCAGCGTTAAAAAAAACTGTTGCACAAGAACATTCCCCTGAAAACTATAATGATTAGTTGAAGGAAAGAAAATAGCTGCTCACTTTTAGTAATTGTTTTATCATTATTTTTAAAGCACAAGTGTGAAACTTTTGATTGTTCTAACTTTAAAAATGTAGAGATTTTCTGCTTTTTTTTAAATTTGACTTTAGAACCGTTCCTCAGCACTTTTCTATACAAATTTCTGTCCAAAAAGTGATGATGTGATAACTGAGACCTGATTTGAGCTCAGTCTGAGCAGTTTAGAAGTGGGATGAACTTTGAGCGTTTATGTGCCCAGTGGCACAAATGATCCTGTGACCTAGTTCGTGGGACCTGTTCCCCACCCAGACAGCAGAGCATTCATCCACACCGGGTCTCCTGAAGAGCGCCAGCTTGAGCTCGTTACAAACATTCTGTCCGCGGCTCAACACTGGCAGCTCGTCAAACGCACTGGGCCGTTTCCACGTTTAACCCCCCGGGACCGGGGCTCAGTTACAGGGAGCTCCAGCCACAACACTGAGGCTGAAACGCCTGAACGCTGCGGTCAGGGGACAAAGCCTGATTCTTTTCAAGGGTTTTCTAAATAAAGGTTTAAAATACAGATGTGTAACAATGTTATTGTTTTTGACAGACAGACAACAGAACTCCCATAATTATTTGTGTCGATTAATTGCTTCTGTCGTTTTTCCAAGCAAATATTTGCAAGGTTCAAGGTTTTTCTCTTTGTCTCCCTCGGTAGAAAGTTGTTTTTGATTCAAGGAATTACTGCCGCATCGCAGAACACAGACAGTAAAAACATTAACGAGGACTCACAAACAAAACATTGGCTTGTGTTAAACACGGTACAAGTGACAAATTGCTTCGGGTCAGCGGCTGCAGGCCCGTTTCTGTCTGTCCCCCTTTTCTCCGGATCAGGTTGGGCTCTGGGAGAAGTTAACCCTGAAGCCTTTCTGACAGAAAGTTCTTTCAGAAAATGTCACAAAGCAGGCAGAGAATCCCCCTTGTATTTCGGTTGCTTTATTTTGTGAGGGTTTAGGTAAAACAAACGCTGACTCAGGGTTTCGGCACCAAAACTGTTTGGTTAAGTCAATGGATCACAAATACTTGGTGATCTTAACTATGTACAAACACCTTATGACGTTTACATGGTCCCAAATGCAAACAATTAGATTAGAACAAGGATTAGGGGAAACACATTCATGTTTCTGTCAGACAGCCTTCAGTAATAATTTCTTACATGTACATATGTTTTTTTTCCCCTTTTTTATAGTTTAAACTGTTAAAATGCTGATGAAAATCATTTAAAGTGTCAGACCTTCTACTGTTTGCAAGTTTAAGTTCCGAGACCAAACAAAATCATGTTTCTAATTAGAAAGTAAAGCGTGCAGTCGGACCAGCAGCTGACCTGTTGATTGGAGGAAGCGCTGTGCTGCTCTAAGATCAGCCGGTCTGATGACTGGAAGGCAGCAAATATCACTTCTCTCTGTTTGACTGGGGCCTGTTGGGCTTTTTTATCTGACTTGATACCAGAGACTGTGAAAGTTCCACCTAATAAATATTCCTCCTCTCGGGATCGGCCGGCCGGCTCCGTGTGACTGCAGCGATCCCGCCCTGCAGACGTGGAGTTGGCCCGCCAGAAGGACCCATTGATCTGCAAACACGCAATGCGGACAACTCGTCCCTGTCTGTACACTTCCTGACCTCCCCCCGCTTGTATTTATTATCCCCGAACACGGGGCGTTCCGCTCCACTTCTCCTTTGTGCGCTGGCTCTTTTCAGGCCGAGCAGGAGGTTTGGACGGGCCCGGAGCCGCTTGGCCCGGAGCCTCGCTGCGCTGAGGAAAAGCTGTAAAATGGCAGCCAGGAGGAAATCAGAACCATGCGCTCGCCTCTCTGTCTCTGCCGTTGGAAATCTTTGGTGATCACATCCAGTGTCTGGCCCACCGGCGGCTGCAGGCAAACACGCAAGCATGCATGAAGGCATGCAGGGAGATTAAAGAACTGGGTTTGTTTTTTTGGGGGGGGATTTTAATCACTAAAGCCCAAAACGGCAGTCACAGGACGTGTCACCTGCTGCACTCACAGTGTGGGCCAGAGTGTAAAGAATTCAATAAAGATACAAATCCTGCGTTTTCATGTGATCTTTGCATGTCTTTGATGGTGTTTTGGGTACCGCTGAGGTTGGTAGTGACGAGGGGAAGTCAAAACAACAGTAGATGCACAAAGGAAGAAAGAAACCACATAATCAAACTTATAATTCATCTTAAACTGCTTTCCTCAACCTACACTTGACTTAGACTGAGAAGACAGAAACATCCATGTTGTTCTTGGGGCATCAGAAATTTCTTAAGAGCTTCAAGGATGAAGTCATCACCCTTCAGATAGTATTATATCACTTTTGTACAATACTGAACTTTTTGAGTCGAGCTGTGATAGTGTTGTCTACGCTGGTACTGCAGGTGTTTAATTTTGTTATTGAGTTTTAAATTATTCATAAAATATCTACGCCGACATATTTATCATATATATTGAAAAGCGATCAACACTGATAAAACAGGATAATTAATTTTCGTGCCATTCTTCATTAATCTGACCTGTATTTAGCTGGTCTTGTCTGGAATTTGCTTCCCGTTGGTGTGTGTGTGGCAGCAGGTGACTTTAGAGCTGGATGGACCTAAGAAGATTTTTATTCTTGTGTTTGGGAAAGGCTGTTTTGCAGTATATAAATTTTAAGAATACATATTATCCTCAGCGTGCCATTCCAAATGAATAAATTAAAAGTACGTTATTGTCATTAATGTTTATTTGTAGGTCATGTTGTATCTTTCTCCCTCCTCTCCCACATCCACCGAGGCTGGGAAGATTTGTCCCCATTCGATTGTATCCACATACTCGAGCCCCAATTTGATAATATCGATTATTGCGATTTTCTTTTCCTTCTTGAATAAAAACAACATTAAATCATACACCTCTAGGGACAATCTGTAACGAGTCACATTATAGTCCGTCGTGCTGCCCACTGGGAGGATCGTCCGCCATCTTCCCACTTTCAGCTGCTGTCGGCTCACCTTGGCTGTTTCTCTGGAAAAGGATATTACGTGACATTGTTGCTATATTTGCTACCACAATAAAGAATAAATTGAAATATATCGACTGTGGAGAAAAATTCCATTTTGTAAATCATCGGGATACTTACACAATCTAATTTTTTCCCCCCTCCTAACGTCCCCTGTGTGTCATGCTGCTGTGTACTGCAGGCTGAGTGACCATCAGCTGTATTAGTACTGTACTTTTCATGATGCATTGTGGGATACTATACATGTGGACAGGGAGGAGGGGCTGATTTCAGATTCTCTCCGTCTCCAAACTGTAGTTATGATCCCATCAAAATTCCTTCTTATGGCTGCTGCCAGAGAGACCATTTATATTTACAGAGCTGACTTCCTGTGTCTGTCAAAATAAAACACCGTAGCAATGATCCTGATTCAAAGCAGGTCATATGTGTGTCGACTGCCCGGCAGGAAAGAGAGCAAATCTCACGGAGCTCTGGGGGGAAACTATAGGACACCAGGAGCAGAGCATGAAATTCCCGCTGTGCCTCCTGCAGACTCCATCTTTGATGGCTCAGACAGACACGCCGAGGTTCATCTGTACGCTGAAGTGATTACCTGTGGCCGTGGGTTGGTTTTCACTCTGGTGATCCAGCTGATGAATTCATGCAGAATCCCTGAATCTGAGCTCTAAAGCCGGTCCTTTGTTTTTCCAGGTCTTTAAAGGTGAATTTCAGCTACCAGATTTCCTAAAAGAACAATCACAGGTACAGTAACATTTCTGCCTGTCATTGAGCTTTTTTCCTCTCATTTCCAAGTCCAGCCTTGTTTTTGTTTATTTATTTTTGGTCAGTCTGATTTAAGTTGAACCATCTGCCACTCCGTGGAAGGTGGCCTCACAGATTTTCCATCTGCTCACAGTTATTCATCTCCTGTTTTGGCCTGAGTTTCTCGCCACGCCGCGCAGCCTTGCGTTGGTCTCGGCTTCATGATTGTTTTCATGTTTCCCGATCTTCAGCGGTTGTTTTGTTCATCAGCTTCTTTGTGTCTCGGTTTACGAGCCTGACATCTGCCGTCCTCTGGTAGCTACACACAGTTTCTCCAGGCTTTAGAGTGTCTGCTTTTGATTTACTAATAACGCCTTCTGATCAACGCAATCAGCCTCCCTGCTGGCTGAAGGCAGCTGGAGAGAGAAGTAAATCAGCGCTGCTGCCGTCGTCCTGTCGGTCCGAGCTGCGTCTTGTGACATTTCCGCACTTTGCCAGCATCTGTAACCGCTGCCTGTTGTCTGCTTTGTTCCTCCACACAGATTCAGAAGTCTGCAGAGAGATCCAACCCGAGTTAGGATGAGAGGGCCCGTCGTCACACAACACACAGGTACTTCCCCATTTACAAAACCTCACGAGTTTTAAGGATGTTTACTATATAAAACCATCAAACGACCTTCATGTGTGGCCACACATGAAGAAATCATGCTGTGTTGAAATACGAGCTCCTCTGACAGCAGTCCCACACACAGGTGTTGTAGTGATGGAAGCGGACTAGCAAACTGGTTCTGATATAATTGAATGCTGCAAACCTAAAAATTAATTTATTCAAGTGTCAACTCACTGCCTGACAGCCTTTTTTCTGCGCTGCTGTAGCTTCTGCGTCCATTACATGATGACGTCAGCGTGCTTCCAGGCTTGTCTTGAATTTGGGCTGCAGTACCTAGTTTAACCACTGGGTGTCAGGGTCACATATTGCTCCTTTAACTACTATATTTGTAAACAAAATAGTCCAAATGAAATTGTGAATTCAGCTGTAAATCAAAATAAACTGAGTGAACATTTTAGTTTTTGCAGTTTTTTAGTAAGTTTTGCTGAAAATACCTCAACTCAAGTCTAAAACAGGATCTGACTCCTTCACCTGTGGATGTATCCTGAACATGTTTTATTGTTTCCTTTCAGTGTTCATGTAACAGTATTTAATGCCTTTCTGGTTTACCTTTTCCCCAGAAAGTCAAGATCTCTCTTAGAATTAAATCACTTGTTTTAAGTTTTTAACATGACTTTTTAAACCATCCTGATCAGTCAGACAGTCACATGCTGGTTAAAACTTAATCCCATTGGCTGAGTTAATGTCCAATTTCTATGAAATACATGAGTTATTATTTCCTGAAAACAAATAACCTGACCCATTATTCTTGACTTTTTAGCTAACCAAGACATGTGACAGCTGTAATTACCAATATGTTTTCCTCACATTGTTGAGTGAATGCAGCAGTAATGGAAGGATTCAAATCACCCAAAACCAGCCATGACTCAGTAAAAACACTCCAACCTTCGCTTTACGAGTATTATCACCTGAATATACCCTGCTTATCAAAAATTAAAGGACTCTACAGTCCGAATATATTAAGATGCTGACGGTGTTATTAGTCATGAAGTCAGAATGTTAGAGATAATATTAATTAATTTCTATACAGATTGTATCATCTAGATCATTTATTGTGGGATGATCACATGTTTGAATGTAAAATCTGAATCTGTAAGTTAACAACAGCTGTAAGAGGAAGCACCACTATAGTTAATTATCCTAATGATTTGAAATTATTGTAAGTCACTGCAGAATCCACTTTTTGATCAGTAATCTACACAAGAAATAACCCAACTTTAATACCGTCACCCTGTGAGAGTGTCAGCGCTCCCTGGTGGACAAGCTGTGTAATGACCTTTTATGTGTTTCTGCACTGCTGACTGATCAGTCGAGTTCCAGTGAAGATAAAACATGAGTTTTTGATTTCTGACCAACACAGATGGTGTGTTTATAAAGTCATCATGTAGTTTAACATCCCACAGAGCTGAATGAGATAACCGACCTGCAAATGTTCACACAGCTGTCAAATACCACAGTGCTGTGATTAAAACAACCCATAAATTCAAGAACTCCTCACATTTCAGCTGGAATCAGAGACAGTTTGATTAACTGTTGATTATCAGGACCAATTACAGGATTAAAGGAATAGTTCAGCATTTTGGTTCAGGATCCAGATCAGTTTGTTTCAGTGGCCAAGAAACACTCCTCTAAAGCCAAAATGTCAACATTATTTCCTTAATGAACGTAATGAAATCATGTTTTCAAATTATCTGACACGACAAGGTGAAAAGTTTTTTTCCACGAGCCGTCGGACTCCTGAACCGTCCCTGCAGCTTCGTATTCAGACTGTTTATTTTTTAAATGTCTGTCATTGAGCTTAAAGTCCAGCCTGTGATTATTTCTGTGAAGAGACGCAAACAAAGTGTTTTTACTGTGTGTGACACTAAAGCTGAATCTTGAACGGAACCACTCTGCTCTGATTACGACAGAAACTCCTGGATCGTCTCACTCATCTTGCCTTCTGTTGGACCTGGTCACGTGACCCCGACAGAGCCCCGCCTCCTCCTGCGGGCTCCGCCCACTCCTCGCCGACGGACAACCCCTTGGCCTTCGCTGTCTTACTGTACAGAGAAATGACACTCGTGTCACCCACAGAATGTCTGCTGATTGTTATTTTAACGTGTCATGTCAGTCTCAACGACTTTTAGAAACCATTTGACTATTTAGGAAGAGAAACTCTTGATTCTGTTGGAAGAAACTGCAGTGAACTGAGTATTTATGAATGGAAAATTAGATTTTGGAAGATGCAATACCTATTTTAATGTCGACTCTTTTTTTTTTTCCATGCCTTTGTATTGTGCAATGTTATGGGTACTGATCAGATGGAAGTATCGGCCGTGATAAACGATGCTTTTTTTTTTTTTACAACCAGCTGTCCGCCTGTTTCCTCTCTTCTCAAACAAGGTTTGGTGCAGCCATCCAACAAAATGGAACCAATGATTCCGAAGACGTCGAGAACGTCTCGGTCCTGACCACGTGTATCCTGTCTTAATTCTGTACTGCCGCTGAGCGTTCAGATGGACACATGGGAGTCATTTTAGGTCGTTTCTGATGGGTTTGCTGGTCAGTGGGGGTCTAAAACTTAGAAAGTTTTGAACATAGGTCACTAAGACCGAAGTCTGTGGAACTTTACAACTTGGAAACACGACCTTCTGAAATGTCATGAACGCAGCGCAGCAACAGAATCACTACAGAATACTTTCAGAAAGAAGTAATACCAAGTTACAGACTATTGAAGTATTGATCCCTCAGCATCAGTGAAGGGAGCAACATTTTTCACACTTGCAAACAAGACATCTGGGTTTGCTTTAGTAAATTTTTAATCACTAATTTAATTTGCAAATTAGATTTTTAAAATTATTTTGGTGTTGATCATTTTTTTTAAATCTTTTTTAAATAAAACCAGTTATTTTTTTTTTTTTTTATTTCACAGCAAAGACACCAAAGTTTTGCCACAATATTCTATTTAATTCACAACAAATTCATCTGAAATGAAAAAACCTGTAATCCTCAATCATACTGTCACAAAAAGACATTTGTGTATTTTTATACTAAAAATCCAGTATTGTTTTCTTCTGGTTAAATTACATCAGCGTGTACGAGCCAATATCAACCAATCGTGTCCCAGCATCCAGATGCCAATCACTCTTCAACCAGTAAATATCTGCGTACTGTTTTCTGTTGCACCCGGTTAAATCGTAAATAATCAACACGAGCTCGTTCATGAGAGAAGACCCGCCCACGTAATGAACGGCCTTATTTAATAATAAGTTACATTCAGGGCAAATGGTACATCCTCACCAGCACATATTCAGCAATGCAACCGTCGGCTCGGAATGCACAGAAACTCAGAGTCAGTGCACAACATGGAGAGAGAACACTTAAGTCACCGCGCACGGTGCAAACCTCTGGCCGCTGCTGCTGCTGCTCACACCAACATAAAAAATAGGTCTCAAAATAACTTAAAGATGCTCTGACTCTCCTCATAGAAACTGGGGGCTTCTGTATCTGCAGCGGCGTCGACTCGGATGGACAGAAACTGCACAGTTGGAAAAATACTTTGCACACATAGTAAACAGTCAGTGTTCAAGATGCAGTATGAAATTGCACATTGTCGTCATGCCACAGAGGGGGCTGTTTGAAGGCTTTGGTACACGAGGTCCTGATTGGAAGAAGAAGCAGCTCTGCTACGGGCCCTGGATCCCCCCCCACGCCGACCCACAAAGCAGGTTCGAGGGGGAGGGGCGATAGCGAGGTACAGTCACGACACCAGTGCCGCTCCTGGGATCAAACTAGGCGAATCAGGCAGCCAGATGACTGCAGTACACGTCAGGACTCGGGAAGACTCTTGGCACTCGAATCACAGTGCAAAACTGGCTGACCAATCGTATGCAGCCGTGTCGGACGTCAGTGACGGAGGAGGGGGGTCGGAGATCAAAGGTCACACCGATCAAAAATTCCCTTCTGCCGCAGAACCAGCCGAATACTGACTCGCTCAACGCTGGAGAGTTTGGCATTTAAAAGCTGCGTGTTTCTCCTAAATTTGGGCCCACAGATGCGTCACTTAGACCGAGCCGGTCCAACCGCAGTCATGTTTCCCGACACGAGACGGTGACATCACATCGGCGAGCATGATTGAGGGGCTGGACCCCAAAGGAACGAGGGGTCCGTTTAAAGTTCTACATGTCGTGTTGTCTTTTAAACCTGTCAGTACCCTGATAGCAACAACCGTTAAAGGGGACCTACAGGATGTTTTTTTATTTTAGGCTCTAAAATTTCACAAGATTCGTCTCGTTAAAGTTTGGTCGCCAGGATCATTTCGCTCAACCAGACGAGACGACGCAACAGCACAGGGCAAGTCGAAACATCGGCAAAAAAAAAAAAAAAAAATCGAAGTTTAGCTGCCTCCCATGTTTACCAAGAACAAAGAAATTTAAATTGGAATAAATGTGCCTCTATATCACGAACTTGTTTGTAGCCATCGGAAAGCAGCAGAAACCAGCGACTAAGACAACTAGAGTTGTTAGTGGTGATTTCTTCCGACGTCCGGACTTGCCCGGCGCTACCGCGTTGTTTAGCCTTGTCAAGCTAAGCGCCGAGCCAGCAACCAGAGTCATTTTCAACAAAACATAGATGTAGTCTTTGAGTCAGAAAATAGGGCTTAGTTTGAAAAATAAAAACACGGATCTCTCCTTTAAATGCCGCCTCAGGGTTTTGGCTGCTGAGGTTAGTGGGCCAATCACAGTCATTTTTTCCGAGATCTGGATTGATTCTAAAATCATTGTTAGCGTAAGGTTTGTTGAAAAGCGCCTGTTTAAATAAAATACTAAGTCTTTTGTAAAATCTCTATTTGAGACCCAGCAGTAAAAATTTAGACTTGACATGTTTGGGATGTTGGATCGTTGGTTTTGTCGACTACAAAAATATACAACATATGGCAGCCTTTAAAATCTGGGACCATCTTTTCTCAGCTGTTTTCTTTATCGCTGTGCGTTTATTTCCTGTGCAAACGTGTCTTTTAGTCACTTTTCAGCTCTGACTGAAGATGTTTTAGACACTTTAACTGCTGGATTGTACAAATTTTCAGCCAAGACCTCAACTTAATATTCAACTTCATACCTTATTGACACGTGAGTCACAAAATCACACTTTCTATTTATTAATTTAAAATTTAGTTAGATTTGTTTTAGCAATATAAGGGGTTTGTTGTTGCCTTAAATATCTTTTCTTCAAAACAGTCATGTTTAAATGTATTTATTCTAAAACTAAAAAGAATAAGCCATAAATGATGTAAAACAATGATGTATTCACAGAATTTGATCTCGTTCTTCAGTAAATAAGCGCGCCCCGACCTCACTGTTCCCGCTGGACTGGAGCTGAATCCTGATAAAAAAGTGGATAAAGTAGTTTGGATGAGAGTGAAACGGACAGCTTGTGTGCTTTTTCTTAGCTTTGTGCTCTGCTGCTGTGGTTTATTCGGACGTGGAACGAGGAGTAAACATGCTTTAACCGCCGACTCTCGTGTTCAGGAAAGGTGGCTGAAATTCCGTCTCTCTTTTTCTTTCTCACCGGTTCGGCCTCCTGCGGCGCCTCAGGCCCCCCGGCCTTCACAGGCGGGGCCTTCACAGGCAACACGGAGCACGCATTCACAGAAAAGTGCAACCGAGTGCCTTGGGCTGTTACTGCTAAAGGCAACATTTGTGTGATAGTGAACGAAAGGGGGTAGAAACACACATGCCTGTTGTAGAAAACACTCACGATCAGGTCGTTGGCACAGTCCATTTGGTCACTAACGAGAAACTCTTCATGGCTGAGTCTCCTCCTCTGAAAACGTGGAAACTATAGAACGCGTTTGTCAAACATCGCCTTCCCGACAGGCATCCCGCCTGTTCGGCTTCAGAGTTGGAAAAAGGGCGACAATCTGGAAAACTGGACTAACGTGTGTTTTCATGCACCCACACAAGCTCAGCAGGACTGGGGAGACTCAAGAAGGTGTTCACAGTGTGATCAAACTCACAAGCATGCAGACAAATCCACATGTCTGAACAGACACCGGGGGCATTCCGTGCGGACAAAAGGTAAATGTAAACAGTCGGAGGCGGAGCTCCAGAGCCGGGCTGCCTCAGCGGTGCTCCTGCCCCACACCGGGGGCCTCCAGCTGGGCAGAGAGCAGACCGGGACTCCCTGGATCTGCTCTGGATGGGTGTCAAGGATGAGAGGAAGAGCCGGGCGTCCTGGAGGGCGGGGCGCTCTTCCTCCTCCTCCTCTTCCTCGTCAACAGTCACTTGTTGTCCATCAGAGACTGGACTTTGTGCACCAGCTCACGCGCAACCTTCAGGATGTGCTGGACATCATGACGCTCGGCCATCTCTGTGGATCAGACACATGGGGAGGGAAGCGGGTGAAGAAATGTACCACTACTGCTAAAGGCTGGAATTGGAGGTTCTTGAGGATCCATCACAGGGACTCAAGCCCCAACCCAGAACCTGTACAGGTTTAGTTCTAATTTGATATGTTTGATGTGGCCAATCAGGTTCAGCATTCACAGCAGAGTGACTACAGCTAGAAAGCTGCAACGAGCATCCTTGGCCACAAGGTGGTGCCACATTGCCTGAATGTGCGAGTGTCCCTGCTCAGGAGGTGAAAAGTCAGAGATCAGAGATCAGCGTCTGAGCAGTCTGGCAGCCACAGTGTGTGTTTGTCTTCTCTGCACGCTGCTGTAACATAACACCAAAACTGTTGCACGGATCATTATCAACTTTGACTGAAGGATTAATACGTTGGGTAAATTTTGGGAACTCGAGCAGCGAAACTGACGGAACGCTGAACGGAGACGTGTGGCAGCTCACTGGATGCCCCCTTTAATCTCCTACTGCACAATATTCCACTGTGGAACCTGAACACCTGTGTGCGACTGTCTCTCACCGTTGAAGAACTTGATGATGTCAGTGAAGTCCATGTTGTTGTCCACGATGATCTCGCGGTAAACTGTGACCAGAGCCAAGGCCAGGAAGAGCACAAAGTGCTGCGAGGAAATCCTGGAGGCCACCCAGATCACCTCCCAGACGGCAAACACGTCCTCGTACAGGAGCTCTGCACACACACACACGCAGATTTGCATCGTAAACTTCTGCCTAGATAAACGGTCTTAGTGACCGAAGAAGAGTCATTTAACAAAGATGGAATATTTTGTGAAATTAAAGATCAGGAAGCGGTGCTCAGGGCGATAAATATGAGAGTCCTCCTTTAAGAGAGGAGGAGAAGTGGGATGAAGGTGTTTACTGTCACATCAGGGGCTCTTTCAGGACGTCACGTTACCACGGTTACACCTGCACTGATTCACAAATGGTTGACTTCATGAGGACGAACACACACGCTGCCACTCCATGTTTCTGAACATTCTGACTGCTCAATCATTGATTCTTACTTATATTTTATTCTATTACATTCCGTTTCTATACTTATGTGCTTTGTATTTCTAAATTATATAAAATCTTATTTCATTTTACATCACTTGGAGGTATCAGACTTAAAAACCTTTACAGTTGTTCCCCCCAGAGGCCCTCAGAGGCCCCAGCCATGACCCCCACCAACGCAGTAAAACAGCGGACGGCCTCCCGTCTGCTAACACTGTGAGTGCGAGCAGTTGTCGCGGCTCCGAAGCAGACGACTCGACGGGTTCGTCACCTCTCTTGAAGTCCAGCAGGAACCAGCGGTAACAGAAGTAGAAGTGAGTGTAATCTCCATTCTGCTGCATCAGTTCAAAGAGCTCCGAGTCAAGGATCTGACACGGGAGGAGGGAGAGCGTCAGCGCGTTAGAGTGGGAGTCACACACACACACACACACACACACAGCGTTATCCATCACCTGGATCAGTGACCTCATGTTGGCAAAGTGTGTGTCCATGGCTCCTCCGTTGGGGAAGTTCTGACTCATCCTCTTCATTAGCTGAGTGAAGCAGCTGTACACCAGGCACTCTACACACACACACACACATACACACAGGAAGAACACTGAGGCGTTTAAGATTTAACATAGATCCGTAATGACCAGCCTGTCAGGCAATAGATCAGAATATTTATTGTAATAAGAATAAAAATCGCTAATAAAACTATGAAAGCTTCAAGTAAGGCTGCTACAAAAAATATTATCCACATAAATCCAATTGGAAAATCCATTAAATCATCATAAATATGAACTAACAGGGCAAATCTGCAAAATGGCTCCACACAGCAAACTGTCCTCATTGTGGACCTGTTGACTCCTTCACACACAGGAGAGAAACTTCAGGTTCAGCATTTTACCAGAGCGACTGCAAGGCTGAAGACCTGAACCTCGAACCATCAGGAAGTCCTCCAATCAGTGGAGGACTTCCTGAGGCAACAAGTGGAGGCCATTCGACTTGTACTTCAAGCATGAAATTAATTTCCTATGTCTTGTATCAGTGAGGCACTTTAGCTTCTCTTCACGCTGAGGAGTAACTGTGGCTGTTTGCCATCAGAGTCAGGAGATACAGACTTGTGTGACGTCTCACCATCATCCAGGATGACCATGAGCGGCGCGAGCAGGTCGCACATGCCCTGAACGTAGCCCATCTCTAAATGGTCCCACACGTAGCTGCAGGCGACAAGAGCACACACATCACGTTCATCTCATGCCGCTGCAACAAAACTCTGGCCATTTCCTGGCTGAAGGGAGGTTTTCTGATTATTCCTGCACCTATAAACACCTACAACAAGGTCTCTTTTAGCTTAATTTTGCTGAGAGAAACATCTAAAAGGCTCTCGGCCAGTTGCCGAGCAGCTTGTGTACAGAGCTTGTTTGCTAAAAACAGTGATGACAGGAGTGAGACTGAATCGAAGCAATTCTGCCAAAAATGACACTCCAGTCATTATCTACTCAGCCCCATGGATATGGAACATCAGGTGAAGTTTCTTTGTCCAAATTCAAGTCCTGGGAGCCCAAACTGATTTGAAAAAGAAGTTATTCACACACTTTGTGAGGCCAAAATCTTCACTTTCTTGTTTGTTTCCAGCTTATTGGCTACAGTGAAGATTTCAGCTCATTCAACGGTGTAAATAACATCTTTTAAAGAAGATTTTTAGAGAAAATTACACCTTACAAGCTGCTTGGAAACGTTTTATGCTTTTAAATCAAGTCCCCATCAGCATCAGCCGTTCAGCTGCTGCAACGCAGTTTTGCTGCGAAGCCCCAGACATGATTTGTGAGTGAAGAGGTCAGCTGATAATGACTGAATTTTAAATTTTCAATGACTTATCACATTTATTTGTGTGCCTAAACGTTTCATTAATGAGCTAAAAAGTGCTCAAAACTCTGTAAAGATGAGTGCAATGGAAGAAATGACATGTTTTTTCACATTACGCACGATACCTTCACTCATTTGCCTAAAGTTCTGACCAGCATCTGGATACGTCTCCTACACACCTGCACATGATATTGCGGAGTTTCTCCAGGTTGGCTGTGGTGAAGTAAGAATAGTTGCGGTCGCACCGCTGCACATCTTTGTCTATCCTGTGGAGGTTGAGGGCGACTGTGTCCAACAGCTCGATCTGCACAGAGGAAAAACGGCTGCCGTCATCACTTTACTGTGGTTCTCGGCGCCGTCAGAGCCGATAAACGGACGTGTTCCGTACGTACTGTGTACGAGGACAGCGAAGGTGGTATCCCGTCTGCGGCCGCTCCGTTGGTCACCAGTTTGTCCAGCTGACTGCACAGCCTGTCCTCAGTCAGAGAGTCCTGTCGCCCCCCCAGCACTCCCCCGGACCTGCCCTCCTCCTCCGTGCTCTGACCGTCGTCTATGCTGGACAGGATCTGGGAATGAGCCGAGGTCACCGAATAGTTTCTGGAGGACGGGAGACCCGAGTCGGGCGAGTCGAACTCCACCAGAGGGCGCTCCTCTTGGGGGAGGGCTGCAGAGGGAACCAGGGTGGTCATGGTTGGGGAACTGTCCTCTCCACTGGGGGTCTCTTGGCTCCCGGCGTCTGGCTCGTCCGCTGACATAAACACCTGAAGAAGAGTGGAACAGCGTTTCTGTCTACCGCCTCCATGGCTCGAGCTAATCATTACACTTTTACACTACAGCAAAGTGTCATCACTTGCTTCATCATATTAGAGAGAAGGCAAACATCCCTACAAGTGATACCTGCAGTACAAAACTAAGCAACTCACACCAAAACTATCACGATGCATAAAGAGCCACACAGGGAAGAGGAAAAATATGTATTTTTGATTTTGGGGTGAATTGTTCCTTTAATAAAGCACTTCTTCCAGAGCCACAGTGGACATTATATATCTGTTTTGAACCATATAGTGTATATAAAGATGGACATGTGAGATGTGAGAGCTCCTCAGAGCTCACTAAAAGTGAAGCTAAAGCGTTTTACTCGCCATCTGGTGGTGGGCTGCAGTATAGTTCTTAAACCCTTATATCAAGTGGGCAACGCTTAAAAATTTAAATAAAAACTTACCCAAAGATGGTTTCTGTCATTTTAGACAATTTGCGTGTTAAAATTTTCTGACCATTTCTATTTTGTTTGGTTAGTTACATAAAAGCAGCGTGAAGCAACATGATTGACAGGTGAGCTGTGCTCTCAGATGGGCAGGCAGGAAGTGGGGACGCGCTGCCGATCTTTATTTAGTCAGTGTTTTGAACAGACTTGACAGTTTGATGTGGATGTGCCTCACCTCGTTGCTGAGCGTGGAGTCTCTGTGAACCAGGCGCAGGACGTGGCTGTCGATGCTGCTGCCCGAGGACAGCTTGGCAAAGATGGCCGACTGCATCTCCTTCTCCCTCTGCTTGACGATCACCTCGCAGGCCTTCCACTCCCGCATCACCTGCTGGTAGCGCTCGCTGATCTTCGCATCAATCTTCACAGGAGACACAAGACGCAATCACATCTGTGCGTCTCAAATAAAAAGGCTTAAATTGATTCAATGAAGCCCGTATGTGTGTGTGTGTGTGTTTTGTACCTGGCTCATGTCTTTCTTGCCCATGCCGAACCTGTAGTGTCCCAGCAGGAAAGGCCACACCTCCTTCCTGATGTCGTGCTGCACTCCACCGTAATAAACCAGCCTCAGCAGCTCCAGCTCCTTATAGTTCTACATACAGAAATGTTAATAGGAATATAAAGCCAGAGAGGAAGAAGGCTGACAGGAAGAAAAAGCTCACTGTGAGTATTCAGAAGAACATGAAGAGGAAGTGCATCAATAATGCAGGGAGAGGAAGAATGACTGCGACGCACGCAGAGGAAGACACAGATGAGTGTGGAAGATAAAGCACCGGGATGAATAGAGTTTAAATTAGCGACGATGACTCCGTTGGAGGCGATGAGAGATTACGGCGGCTGCTTTAATAGCTGCGGTGGTATCAGACTGCACTCAGTAATGAGACTTCATTTCGCTAAAACTCATTAAATTTTCATTAGAGAGCGGAGTGGTGGAGACAATTAATGTACAGGAAAGGAGGATATAATGTATATGACGGGGAGGCGACGGAGCACGTTTGACTAAGCTGTATGTGAAGCTCAATTATAAAGTTATTAGAAGTTAGCCTGAACACAATTAGCAGTGTGGACTGGTGCTGAAAGACCTCTGACTATCAGATCGTCCATGTTCATACGCAAACACAAGGAAGAATCACAGAGTAAAACATATAATAGTGCATCTGATAAAAATTAGATGATTTTATTCAAGAAAGTAAATATTAAATATATTGTAGACTCATTATGTGTAACCCAAAATGTTAAACATTTACTATTCTAATTTTGATGATTATGGCCTGCAGCTCCAAAAACACATCTAAAAGCTATAGGATATTTCACTTTGATTTAAATTACCAACTATGAATTACTACGAATTAACTAAAAATTATGAGCTTTTGTACACAGCACAGAGATGCCAAGCAGCGCTTCAAAACAGTGGTAAAAATTTAAAGAGCTTATTTCAAAGTAAGAGGAATTGCTTTACATTATTCTGTCCAAAGCATTAATACATCAGTCCCACTGAGACTAAAAATAAAAGGCCCGTCTCTAATTGGGGTATAATGATCCATCAATGTAGTTCAATACATCAATTGGCTGAACAACGATCTAATCAAATTGATTTAAAGTTAAATAATAATCAATCAATATCACTGTGTTTAACACATGCCTTTATTTTGAAACTCCTACCGCACGCCTGTTTCACAGTCTCCGCCCAGGTGCTCCTCATAGCAGACAATGGCAAGTTTATTATTACTATTCTGATGTTTTGTAACTCATTGCATTGAGTGGGTACATAATGTTGTCTGAGATCGATCACAGGCCCCTGAATCGAATCAAACTGAAATCGTATCGTGGCAAATATCGTGATATCCAAAAATATCACATCGTTGTCCAAAGAATCGATATCATATTGTATCGTGATGCAACCGGTGATTTACATCCCTCTCCAGCAATTAATTCAATTAGATTGCTTAGATATATTCAGGACAAACAATAAGTAGTTTACATAAAAAAAAGAAAAAAAAGAAAAAAAAAAAAAAGAAAAAAGGAAAAGGAAAAATGCTCATCAGGATTTTCCAAAACCCAAAGACTATTTATGTAAGATTCATTTACATAACATTTAAAAAGCTGCAACCAGAAATAATTTGGCATTTTTGCCTGAAGAATATTGAAAAGATTAAACAATTGGCAACGAGTGGCAGGTAGTTTTGAAGACAGTGTGTGGGATCAATTCATTGCTACTACATACGTAGCTATCAAAACAAATCAAATCAGCTGATGTGAAGTCAGAGATCACTACATCCATACGTGGAAAAACAGACACAGTTCAAACAACGTATTTTGTCCACCATTTATGATACACTTGAGCCGGCTACCAATGTCACTTTATCTGCTGTAACCTAAGTATTAGCCATTTTCACCGCTCACTTCATGCACACGGTCTGATTTCAGTTGTGCGCCCTCTACTGGTATCTTCCAGTAACACACAGACAAGTATGTGAATAATTATACCTCTGTTAAACTTAATATGTGCTATGAATATTGCATTAGGATATATTTTGTAAATTATCTCTGTCAGACAACTTTTCTCACTTTACGAAATATTACTGTGGGTAAGACTTGCACAGCATAAGACGACCTTGATTTATCGGCGGATCAATAGCAATGAAACAGCGATGACTTGGCAATCTGCTGGCTTCTACCTCCTCTGCAGGAGCAGAGGTATGTCGGGAAGAAGATTAAGACTGGTTATGACTCAATCACGCCTCCATATTTCACCTCTCCCCCGGCCTCACTGTCAGCTGCTGCACCCACCTTGCAGTCTTTCTGGTACTTGCTCCACACCTCTTTGCTGAGGCCTCCGGATGCCTCGCAGGGTCGGTCTGGGGGGACGATGTTGTGGTTGACCAGAGCTGACAGGTGAGTTCGCACAGTGGACAGGTGTCGACAATAGGCCAGCCCTGATGGACAGGTGAGACCAAGCAGGGGTCAAATTATTTCTTTCCTCCCTCTTTCCTGAGACACTCAATAGCATGTGATAAAACAGTAAGATAGGACAAAACACATTTCAAGATAAAAAGCCATGTATAGAATTACAATATAGTGAAAAAAAAACGTGTAATTTAATAAAGTTGTAAACATTTGTTGCACTCTTACACTGAGGTTAATAAACAGACTAACTTTTGGCAACAATAAGTTTTCCAGAATACAGCTGTAATAAAAAAACAATTTAAGACTTTATTACACGTTGGGCCTATCATTTCATTAGCGTGCGTATGCTACTTCTTTATCCAGCAACTTTTTACAATCAGTCTGCTTAGTTTTAAAATGAGTTTTCTTCTTAATGAG
>KV751403.1:688528-755768 GCA_001698575.1 Mola mola
TTATTACTGAGCTTGTTTACCTGTGGGAAGTTATGGACTTTTACTTCTTCCTCTGTCTTCTCTTCTGCTAACTATACACTAATTCTGGCTCTAATTTGTGTACAGTTAAAGGAAGGAAATGTAGATAGTTGTGTAGATATGTAGATGTAGATATAGTTTCTACTTCAGGTTGTGTGAATACAATTAAAAAGGCTGCATGTAGATTAAAACGGATGTAAAATTATGCATTACAAAGAAACTGATAAAGTTTCACAGAGTTAGAAAAGGTGCTTCTATAAAAACAGCAAAGAGAATACATATGTCTTACTATATTTCAATTTTGAGATTGGAAGTTTGCATAATAGTAAAATTTTTACCCAATAAAATAGGCTGTAAGCAGAATGGGTTAAAAACATGAAACGTTTGGTCACAATAATTTGTGTTTCTGTCGCAGCATTTCCTTATTTGTCCACCAGGTGTCCTCGGTGTGCTGTTCTGCTCTGCACACCTGTTGCTGATTCTGTTACCAGCCCTCTTTGCAGCTATGAGCCTCCACCTCATTAGCTGTGTTGCTTCCCCCTCAGCCAGTTGTCACATCTCGTCTTCTCTGCTGACTTGTTTGTGTTGTGTTCCTGTCCATGTGTGTCTGTTTCCGCTTACTAAACTTTGTGTCTGGGTTCTGTGCCTCAGTCCCCTGCCTGCAGTCTGCCTTCATTCCTGCATTTTGTTCATCTAACAGCGGATTTTATCTGAATTTTACAGTTTGGGGCTTTTCGTTGCTGGTAATTTTGGAACTCCTGGCAGCATCAGCGCAGAGTTATACACTCACCCAGCAGAGCGGCCAAGATGGGCCCAAAGACTGGGTCATGCATCAGCGCTTCCCTCTCATAGTATTTACTGCAAAGACAAGCACACAGAAATAAGTCAATCAAAGGAACACATAAATAGATGTGATCTGTTACTCATGAGGAGTCTATGGAGGCATCTAAATTCTCTTGAGTGACACTTTTCAGAGGCACTTCAACCTACAAACTGGTTTATTTCAGCGAGCGTTGGGGCCTCTTGTAGCCTTGTTTGTAGCAACTAAAGCCACAGAGTTTTAAACTGTTTGTGAAGATTAAAACCAGGTATTCTGGGGCAAAGTATCATGTAATCCAAAGTATTTTGTGCCTTAGCCTGAGTGGACCTTAAGCACTATTTTCAAAACATGTAATTAAAAAAAAACCACGAGGAAACGTTACGTTTCAGCACAATCTGTAATTTTCAGAAACATTAAGTGCCACCTTTTATTCTGTTTTTATTTAACAGACAAATACATTTTTTGCCACAAGTTGTTGAAGTTGTTTTGGCAATTGATGTAACAAAAATCACCAAAATGTCGATATGAGAAATAAACAAGTTAACTCATATTAAAAGATAATAAAAATAAGACTTCCCACATGTAATAATGGCCTTTCCTCTCTGCACATTGGTGAAAAACACTAGAGGAGTTGACCATTTATTCTTTTCTTCTGTGGCTTACTGGCACTCTGCTTGCCTGGTGTACAAAAAAGCAATAACAGCCTTTTCTGTGTGGATTTGAAAACACTTTAACTTTGTTATAGACCATTTAACAACAGCCATTTTGGCAAGAAATAGCAGGATAAACACAGCTGTTAGCAATGATACTCATGAAAGATCTGTTCAACTCAGGCCAAACGGAGTCAGGGCAACTCTTGTGCATGTTGGCTCACTTGACCTTAACAGATTTTAGTAATCACACCATTTCATTTCAGGTTGCTATGACCGCTGTGCAAAGGGTCTATTGTGACAGGCGTGAAACGAAGAATTCTGCCGGTCGACTTACTTACAAGAGAAAAGGAAATCCCAGATTGAACAGTGCCAGTTGACAACCACCACTTTATTATCTGTATCATGAAGTGATTCCAGGTAACACAGTGAGCCAGATTTAGTTAAACTGTCAAACGTGCTTCATAATTTAATGTCAAATTTTCTGGTTTTGCTCGGTTATCAAGGGGAAGAACAAAAACGTAACCTCACAGCACACCACTCGTGTTTCAAGCTGGATTTCACATCGACTGATTCACACTGTCACACTTCTGCGAGCCCCATCAGACCATTTCATGTTAGAGGCTTTGGTCGGTGAAGCGGAAGTGCATCCCTCCACTCTGGTTTATGCACTGGCTGAGGACAGCTTGTCGGCCGGGCAGAGTGCGAGTGCAGAACCGAACAGTGAACAGGTGTGGAGTGGTGAGCTGTGACTCGCTGCAGGGAGCAAGCGAACAGTAAAAGGAATCACCTGGAGTTGTCCACGATGTACTGCACTATCTTGTCGAGGACTTTTTCGAAGAGAGCCGTGCGGACCCAGATGTGTTTGATGGCCTGGGCTGAGAGGGGCTGAGGGGGGCGGCTGGTCGTGGACGAGCCCTGTCTCCTCAGAGGCTCATGGCCCACGCTCTGGGTTCTCCTGTGCGGCACAAACGAAAAACAATGGTACAGAGAGGAGGTCAAGGTTGTATCTAAAAGCCTGCGGACACTGACATGAATATAAATCATGCAACATTCACGTATTACTGTCTTTTTTTTCTCCACATTTTTGGACATTTGTTTCTCCTCATTAAACAACATACAAAAAGAAGCTGCAGCAATTTGGGTTGCAGGTATTTGCTGCAGTATCATATTCAGAAAACAGTTTAACAAGAATCCCTTGATTTGTTTGTTTTTGAAATAAACCCAACTTATCTGGATTTCATGTAGTGTCATGACTTCAGTTGCTCAGTAAAATCCATATATAACTGGTAATGGCTACAATTATTAGGATGGAAGCAAAAAAAGTCAGGTGATGCAGTATACGAGCAACGACATCTGCAAGAAGGAGATGAGTCAAACTTTCACTGAGCAGCCTCCTGTTCATGTCCCGTGTTACATAACACGCTTAAATGGCGTTAGGTTAATAATATCTGGCCTTTTCTGGTAGCTGTCTCTGAGACTCTATAATGGTTTTATGTCTTGCTTTCAAGTCATTGCAATAAACATCAAAAAGACAAAAATGAGAATAATCCAAAAAACGCGAGAAAAAAAATCTAATGTATTCAGTTTAACACTTCCTCACAGTACACTTTAGAACTTTTACTGTGACCAGGTTGTTATATTCCCTTTTCTGGTCAAAAACCAGTCAATTTATGTCTGCATTCAAAAGACTGTTAGATAGCCAACTGTGGTACAGTTGTCTCTACCTGATCATCTGTGGAGATTGATATGGTGATATTTAAACGTAGTCACTCCCTGAAATCATGAAATCTTATTTTTTTTGGTGAGTTCTTGATCATATTTAGATGTATAGAGTATCTGGCTTTGTAAATTCCCACCACAAGTCGGTATTTTTTAGGTTAAGTTTAATGCTAATAAACAAAGCTAAGGTTCATAAATTTGACCATGAGGAGGCAGCATAAAGGAAATTCATTACAAATCATTATTTTTAATGGTTAATTTTTGTAGCAGCTGATCAGGCGGGGGCAGGGGGGATGTTCATATTATGTTAGTTATCAGCTGGCTGAAGCGGTTGGTGAATATGGAGGCAGATGCACAATGTCAGGCTGAAGACAGGAACATTTTCGTCCAAGACAGTTTGATCTCTACAGAAATCAGACAAATACACACACCCGCTTCTGTTTGTGTCTGTGCTGGCTGAGGGGGACCGACACAGTCACAATGTTAGCAATCCTCCAGCATGTGTGTGTGTGTGTGTGTGTGTGTGAGAGAGAGCGAACGGGGGTTTCAAGTCACGATTGTTGAAGTCCCCAACCATTTTGAAGACCTGTTTGTGTGTGTGTGTGTAGTGACAGTACTTCAGGGGAGGTGGGGGAGGTGGTGGTGTGATCAGGATGATGTCAGAGATAAAACAGAATGCAAATGAGGCAGTGTCTTGCAGTGTGTTGCAGTTCATTTATTGCAAACCTGCAGCTCTGTTTTTTGGTTGTTCCTCATTGGCCATGTGGGGGGGGGGCAGGATTTTCTCTTAGCAAAATGACCAATTTTCCTCTTACAGTTTTCTCTTTGATCTGTATTAGATTTATTCAATATAGTTGTGTTCAAAGTGACAAGTAGCACTATACAGTCATAGAAGAGTGAGATCATACTGTAAAGTTGCTGCGCTATCTCTGGTATACCTATAATATTTTGATGATCATGGGTTAGGCTTAAGGCTGATTTATAGTTTTAAGTAAGCTCTATGCAGAGCTACTATGTGGCCTACGCAGTCAGGGGCATTTTATGCTTGTGTGCTGGTGTGTCGACATCTAAAACCCAAGTTGGAATTCGGATTTCTATACCACTGCGGTGACATAGTTCCCTTTTGTAAATAATAGTGACTGAAATGCGAATGTTGGAGTTAATATTGTAAAACTGTTACTTTTATTGAAAACATTACAACAGAGGTTCTTCCACCTCTTCATGCACTCAGCTAAGTCCAGAGATTTGTGGAAATTTCTTTTTCTTTGTGTTGTACAAGTGCACATATTTGCAAACTTCTTCAGTCAACTGCTGTGTGGCATAAATAAATAAAATACAAACTCACAAATATAAATCCTGCTCAAGTTAAGATTTGTGTTGGTATTGAGGGCAGGTGGGCCACCCCGTTAAAATCAAAGAAGCTAGGATTTCCTCTACAACTGTAAGTCAAGCCAACATCAAGCCAAAAAAATGTTCTATACATGCTAAATACTGTCAATTTTTTCAGTCACTTGTAGGGTTGGGCGATATGACGATATATCCGGTGGAATAAGAGAAAATGTCTATCAATAGATATTTTCCACTATCATTTATATCACTTTTCCAGCAAAGCAGCAGCCCCGACCTGATTCACAGAAGCTTTTTACATCATTCAGCTCCCACTTTATGTTCGCTACGTACAGTCTCAAGTGACAACAACCAGACACAGAGAATCCCCCCGCAACAGTCCTAGCAGTGTTCATTTCTTTAATGAAAACTATGATAATGAAAATGAAAAAATGAATATGTTACATGACAAAGATGCTGACAAGCTAAGAATAGCTCATTGATAACAAGAAACTATGATGAGTGCTAAGTCTTTGTTAACGATGAACAAAAGGACTTTCAAAATGATGATGTTCTCCCTGTCTACTCTGTCTGTCAGAATGTAGTGATGAGTGCAGACTCAATGTCCATGTTAGTGTTTTCCTGCTCTGTGTCTGAGGCTACGTTCACACTGCAGATCTTAATGCTCAATTCTGCTGTCTGTGACCGGGAGTCCTGCAGTCATTTTCAGTTCAGAGGGAGTTCAGAGAGAGGAGGTCACATACACTACGCGATCCACTGACCACTGACTCGTCTGGTCTTCAGACTACATTTGGTCACACATACATATGAAATGTGGTGGGAAATGATGAGTGGAAGGCAAATGATGACGCAGCCAATTTTTTTTTGTTCACATTGTATTCCTCCTCCTGGTTTCAGCCTCAAATACCTGTGTATGGTTTCCTCTGACCCTGTGTCCTGGATTCCAATTGGCTGCGGTAGCCTGCTAGAAATCTAGTTTGAGTTGTTGTTGTGTCAGCAAGCCTTGCAGGCTGTGTCTTTGAAGATTTGACAGTGTTGGGTAACAGCCTACTGAACACCGATTTAGGATTTTTGTCTGTAAGCCTCAAGATTTGGGAGTGAGCGGAGGATTGGGATGATAAAGTGTAGAATGAACGAGGCTGAAAGTGTCGGCAATGACAAAGACTTAAAAAAAAAAAGTTCAACGGACAGATGTAATCTTCATCGTCAGTCTTGGTCAATGCTGCTTCTAGGAATGTATGGGGTATTAGAACTGACCTTTTAGAAAACTAGATGAATCTGAGTATAACTACATTATTGTGTAAACATGATTCCAGAAAAAGCAGAGTGAATGGAGCATTGCATTATATAATGATATATATGGATATATAAACATGAATTATGGGTTTGTAATTATAGAAGGTTTGGTCAGCTGTGTAAATCTCCACTCTGGTGTGGCAGTGTGACATCTCTCCTCCTCCGCGCTCTGCTGTTTCACTTGCTTACAAATTCAAATGTCAACAAATGTCAACATGCAGCCAACAGCATTGATTACAATCACTACAACCAGATTGCATTTTGAGGTGACGAACTAATAAGAAGGGGAAAAGGAATATGTCACAGTGATCTGTTGATCTGTCAGTGGCTGTTGGATTTCTTGTTAAGGGTTTGATGGTGTGTTACATGTGATGTGGAGGGACCCACTGATATTTTCTGTGTGGAGGTGGAAGATATGTAGGTTTTTCAAGAAAAGTATTTTGGTCTGGGACTTTAATTGAGCATTATAAACAAAAAACTGGAGATAATTAAAACTTCGGGAGACACAACATGTTTAAGCTGCTCACACTAAATGTTAAAAGACATGTTATGTCTAAACATGTCTAAAGGCCTGATTCTTACGTAGATGATATCTCAGGAACACCGTGAGGAAATGTCTTCAAATGTGGCATAAATATGCACTTAAACTCAAAAATAAACTAGATTTAGATTTTGGTGGCTAGAGGTCAAAGTTGAGGATCACTGTGTCCTATATTGCAGCTTGACTGGTGCACAAACGTCTGTCACTGCAAAGCTGTGATTCAAGTCAAACAAAATTTGATTTGGCCCACAACTAACTGTACACATGCTGTAATAATTATTGTAATTTATTTTGCAGTTCTGACTATTGTTTCAATCAATTCTAACATTTTAAAAAAAGTCATTACAGAGATCAGTCAGACAAGCACACAGGTAGTAAACAAACCAAAAGTTTGTCCAAATTCTACTGTACAAACTCTTAAACCATTATTCAATAGTAAAAGCATGTGTTTTAATGAGTTTATTTGGAGGTAAACTTGACAGTGAGAAGGTTAATTTAATAGATTTTAGTCAATTTATGAGAATTATTAATGCTAAAATATCCTCGTCCCCTGGCCGTCTTTCAAGTGGACATACTGTTAAACCAAACTCTATTCTGAAAGCAGGTGCTTTTTGGTAGGCTCATCAATTTTAACTGTTAAAATTATTGTTACACCATCACTAAGACTATTTTCTGATCAACTTGGGTTTCCAGTCAGAGTCCATTCGGGACGCATTTCACTTACTCAGCCCCTAACATCATTATCTAACCTATGCTCATGTGTTTCCGCAGGCACTGACTCTCAGGATGGCCTGAAACCAGATCTCTTCTTTAATTGTACTTTATTCTATGGAGAAATATATAAACTGGCTTATTGATTTGAATTCACAGCAGCTTTCTGGCACGGCGACATGGTTTTTCTAAGTGACAACTTTTTCATGTTGTCAAAAAAGCACGTCTGTTCTCATGGGATCTGCACTCATGCGGGAAAAAAAAAAGGAAAATGTTATCTGTTTGAAATGATGAGATGACTCAATGTGAGGCAACAGGAGGCACCAAGCTCAAAACACTTGCTCTGATGCAGGAAGTCAGGCCTAAAATTTAAATAAAAGACATAAAAGACATTGTCAATCCCAGAATATTTGATAAGAGAAATGCAATACTACTGCACACAGCAAATAATGCTCAACTCGTAGTTGTATCAGCCTAGCCATTCTCTGTTGGATGCTAAAAACAGTTTGGTTGGTAGTCTCGTCTTCTAATCATCTGCCCATGGTACCGTTCAGGTTTCCCGCTCTGTTGGACATGACTGATTCTGCTGCTGAGATCTCAAATATGATTTTAATATTTTGTGACTGTGATAATAAGACAAATTATCCTTTAATGTGTATGAGAGCAGTTGCTCGTGCTGTGGAATAGGGTTATGCATACAGATGATATGCTTGTTTTGCTGTTTTCCAGTTGTGTCAGGAAGAAAATGAGAGGACAGGAGCGTGCCATGCTGGTCATTGATCATTTTCTCTCTTTTATTTCTTATGGTCACAAAATGAAGGGAAATCTCTGAAAGTAAAACATCACAAAGAGATGAGGAGTCATGGCAGGATGTCCAGCAACACACACACAGCTCATCTCTAATCACATCTATAACTCTTAATTTCTGCTCATATTCTGTTTCTGTTTCCCATCATGCTCTCTGCCTTGCCGCCAGTAGCGCAAACCACATTGCCATAGCAACCAGAGTACAAGAGAGATGGTGCCCTGAGGTGGGATGACAGTGAGGTGGGGATGGGGGAGGGTGGAAACACTTCTGTGTGAGTGTGCATGAATGCATGCATGCATTGTGGTGGAGGGCTTTGACTGTATTGAAGACACAAACGCACAATAATAAGCTTTAATGTTGTGTGCGGTCCATCTGGGGAAATAAAGGCCAATGAGATGTGACAGACGAAGGCCAATATGAAGATGGAGAGCTGAGCGCTCAGCGTACCCGTACACATCTAACTGCACTGATTTACATCACATAATGCAGACATGTTAAAATTAAGTCTTTCTGCGAATTTTGTCTTCAATTCATTGTTTTGCAACATCGGTGCAGACAGGAGGGTGTTAATATTGGCCAAAGCGTTCTCTCCTCCACTTGGGTACTTCTCTGTGCAGCCCTGGAGGGACATGTGGCAGCCATGTGGTAGACATGTGGCTCAGACTAATGGACAATTAATGGGCTTGCAAACAGCTTGGCTACTACCTGTGTGCCTGCAGATAAGGCAGTTTATCGTTCTCCATGTACACACATGCACACATGGAAATACAAATGCAAACAAGCACACAAGTATACACACCAAGTCCTCCCCGCTTGCAGGCACCCTGAAACAGACCTGAGGCTTATCACAGTGTGTGCAGAGATTGCTTAACTTTAGTAAACACTCGACTGACCAGAGAGCGTGCCAGCCAGTGATGACCATCACGTCTGTCAGAATGTGTGTGACTGTAGCCCCCCTCAACAGATAGTAGCCAATCAAGGCCGCCCCTGAATGTTCCTGCATTTTGAAAGCTGCCGAAACTAGAGTACAATTAAGGTGGGATTTGAGCAAACATAAAATTCGGGGCTGATTAGAGTTTACGACCTTTTATTTCATGGCAAACGATGAGCTATCATGGCAACGTTCTTAATAAACCATCCGCACAGTTTTAATGATGTTTTCAATGTGGATCAGGTCTGTCGAGTAACAATGTTACTTTTATGTATAAAACATTTCATTTCCTAAACCCACAACTGGACTCCATCGTTGTAGGTGAATACATGTCACTGTGTGACACTCTGACACACTGTAAGTTGCTACAACTTGCTATTTTATGCATTTCATGTAAGAGTGAAGAGGTGAACACACCTGTGTTTATGAGTCATTGAAGCGTCACAGAATGTTCTATTCTTTCAGCCCTCGTGTGAGCCCTCTGTCTGGGGTCTTATACCAACATGTAACTTTTTTTTTTTTCCAACTCATACATGGTCTATTTTGTACATTCAAAGGATTGAATGATCTATTTATTCATTTTCCACCTTAAGACAATAAAAGTACTTTTGGTGATATCCATGTGTTTCAGACTTCAGACAGTCGTTGATTGCAAAGAATTTTCAAAACATTAAAAACTACTGTTATATTGTATTAATAATTACTGTTGGTTACTTTGTCCAATGACCTTTGAGCCTCTGAATATGGAGAACTCTGTGTAAAAATGACCTTGATAGTGGTTTTTTTCCAAATATACTGTTGTGGTGATACATACAGTATGTCTGGGCAATGACAGTGCAGTGTGGCAAAATGGAAGGCTTTTTAAACAACACCAACAGAAAAGCATCTGTGTTGGGCTAAGGTTTGAAAATGAAGTAAATTCCATTCATGATCTGGGTGGAAGAAATAATTAGTATAGTTCAAAATAACTCAGTTTTAAGGATTATGCAAAAAAACTTAAGATGAAGGGTGACTTGAAGAGGCCTGAGCAGGAGGGTTAGAATACTGTGCAAGTACAAATGATGAAAAAATCATAAGTGAGGACGTGTCACACGGATTGACTCCAAAAGATTGAAAAAAATACTGTAAAAAAAAAATCTAAAGGTGCTTCAATCAAGTGTTAGTTTAGGGCTGTGAACTTGATGCAATTAGGTGATTTTGCATTTTTTACTTGTTAGCTGATCCTCAGAAATTAAACTTATGTTAACTTTAATTTATAGGCTACAGTTTCATAATAAAAGTAGAGAAGTTTCAGACATTATTTACCTTGGTTTCATTTTTTTAACATCATTTTAACATGTTCTTTTTTTTAGATATTTACAATCACTGTATATCGGTAATTATTAGTTTTGCACTTGCAGACAGCCGAGTCTTAGTGTGTGTGTAACTTTCTCTCCGCTTCCTGTTCAAATGGCTGTGCATTTGCAATATATAACAGCCAACTTCTACACATTACTGAGTCCAGAATTTCTAGGTCCAAATGGAATCCTTAAGGTTGCTTTTGCTGTGTTTGCAGTGTTTTTACTCATTGTGGAAATGCCAAGGGTCTAGTTAAACTTTAAGTTACACTGCATCAGTAAAGTTTCAAACCTTTGACGAAAGTGTTCCAGGAAATTCCCGCTATTGTGTCCGATCTGTAGAAAAACTACCTCTGAATTTATTGCAAATGATGTTAAGTGGATGTTCTGGCACATAATTAAAGCTGCACTCTATGTCTTATTATCTTCTACCACAAAGTGGACTGTAATAGAGAAGAGTGTCTCTTCTCTTTCTAATTAAGATGGCAGATTCAGTCCATTTGCACAAATTAAATTCTGATCGTGTTGTCACGTATGGTCCCTTCTGAGAGTGCTCACATCAGAAAATGATTAACTGGTCCGAAACACGAAGACAAAACTGTCTCTTAAGGCACTGTGTGAGCACTCCGTCCCTGGGGCCTCGTTTTGGATGATTTTAACTTATAGAAAGTAAAGAGGGAAGGGGAAGACCAACCTGGTGAGATCGGCCTGCTGCTGGAGCTGGTCTTGCACTTTGCGGCAAATCTCGCCGGCCGTGTCGTAGACTTTGCCAACTTTGGTGAAGAGGGCAGCGATTTTGTCGCTCCGGAGAAAACCAGCGGCCCGTCTCTTCAGCAGATGACCCAGGCAGGCTTCGATGGCAGCTGGTGAGAAAGTGGAGGACAAGCATTGAGAAGGTTAATATACAGAAAAGAGGACCAATATCAAAATGAATATAGAGAAATGTAGATTCATGTCAATATCTGCAACATATTTTATATAAAGTGAGCAACATGACGTGCAATTTCTGTGCAAATGAGCTCCCGAGAATTAAAAAGAACAATTGTTACAGCATACCTGGTCCTCTGTATTAACATAAATGTCAACATACATCTCATTTTTCTATTCAACCTGTATGTACTTGTGTTTATATAAGTGAACACTTTCCTCTGTATCTCTTGTATCTCAGGGAGCAATGACAGCACCTTATTAAATCAGATGCAACACTGTCGCCTGAAAAGTAATTTTCAGAAGCAAGGTACAACTGCTGGCCATCTACAAAATCATCAAATATTTAAGAGTGTTGGAAGTAGTAACGTGAGTTGCAGCTGCTGTTATTTATATATTATAGATAAATGAAAGATCATATATATGTAAATAACTTTAATGACCACTGTGGGATCATACAGAGTGCAGAATTTTGAAAAAAATGGAGTATAATTAAAGAAGACTTTCTTTAGATCATTGAACAGGTGATGAGACCAACACAAGAAAATGATTTGTATAAAACCGATAAAATATTTATCAAAGAAAGACAGCTTTATGTGCACAAGATGGTTTCCCAGGGTCTACTACAATTTGTTGCACAATAAATCAATACACAGTGTAATTTCAAAAATAAACCTCACAGGTGGAGTGTGGAGGATGGATTCAGGAGTTTCAAAGCCTGAAGAGAAAAGCTGCTCTGTTGTTTGGTGGATACCACAGATGCTCTCTAGGTCTGTATCAATGATGTTTTAAATCACGTGCATCTTGTTCTGGGCCAGGCTTGTTCCAGTTGAGATGCTTTGTACTGCTCCTTTACTAAGGCTAACAGAACTTTAATAGAAATGTCCTGATCCAGCTGATGAAGACTTGTTTTCATGACTGGTATTACATGATTTTATCATGAATGTTTAATATGAACAGGAGCGGGCTGAGCACAAAGCCCCGAGGGACTCCAGTGGTTAACACTAAATGGGAGCTGTTATAACTGCAAATCTGAACTTCTATCAAAGTTTAGTTTACCTGTAGTAGCTACCTGGCCAAAATCATTAAATACTTCTGTTTTAGAAATAAATAAGCAGATTAACAAGAGCAATTACTTGCAAGAAGTTTCTTCTCCAAACATTGATTAAACCTTTAAAAACTAATTTCTGGTTCGTAAAAAGTATTTAAGGTTTTGGGGATCCATGAATGTGTGATGTGTCTCATAGCACATAAAAAAGTGACTTTTTTGGGTGACTTGATGACAGCCTTTATTCTTTCACTTTATGCAATGTCCATATCTGCCAGAGGTGTGACAGAAATAAAGGCATAAGTGTGCCGTTATATACCGATATTACACGATTAGGTCAGATATAGAAGAAACACAGAAGTGGCCCAGAGAAAATGAATGGAATCACACATTGAAAATGAGGGAAGAACTGAGGAAAATAGTCACTTTCAAGCTGTGAGACATCCATTAGCCATGTCCCTCCCTCTGTAATTGCTGCATTAATGCTCGGCCATAATGACCATTTTTTAAGTGCTGATGAAGTTGGTGAAACCACCTTGACGACATTATTGAACCAAACACAAACAGAGACTTTGCCTTGTGTACATGTTGATGTATGTGGCTCATGGTTTTCAAAGCTTTAATAATGGGCTCAAATAAAGGCTTTCTGAAGATGTGCTGCCTTCATTCAAAAGAGCCCATGGAAACATGCCAAAGAAAACATCAATTATTTTGAAGAAAAGAATCAGCTTTGAGCTTTTGCAGTTGTTCTTCCTCTGTGAAGTCAAACGTCTGGGTGTTACAATGGAATATAATGACCAACAACAATTCTAAGTGCTGCTGGGAAAAGTAGTGTTTTCTAGGCGTAGCAGGCTTTCACTGCTCTCTAAGCTGAAGACAAATGTTGAGAGGCTTGAGGATTTTAGCTAAAAAAGCTCTCCATATATCACAATCATGGCAGCTTTGTTATGGCAGATTAACATGTTAACCTATGGAGAGGTTTTGTTGTTGTCTGACAGTGCTGCAGGGATAGAAAGGATTAACTGCTGTAAAGTTTGAGCTTAAGTGGAGGTTTACGGGGAGCGTGTAATAGTCTTGGATTGAAAATGAACCCAGAGTTTGTTTCTGTGGAAACACAAAAATCGAGCAAAGGATGCGAGCTGATCTCCCATGGGAGGGACATCACCTCATCCTCTACTTCTGCTGCCTTCCATCAAGACCGGCCTGCTAATTCATCCTTTGGAGTGTGAGGCTCTGATGACTCATCAAATCTGTTCTATTATGAGTGTAATTGCTGTCATGATTGCACTGGGGAAAATTCATGCATAAATAAATGCTTTAATTTCAACATAGTTGGGACCGCAAGACCAAAGGAACAGTTCATCCCAGCAGTGTGGCACTCACAACACAAAATGTATCAATTTATTACTGCAGCATATTTGGTTAATCTCTACAGTGTCGGTCTTTCATCCACTGGGGCTGCAACTAATTGTTATTTTCTTTAATCTTGAAAATAATCCCCGTTGATAACCTTTTAGTCTGTAAACATCCTGTATTCATCCTAGACCATCACATGCAAACAGTACTTTCTGGCATTTCTGCCAGCTGATGCACTAACCCTTCCCTGATGCACAAAAGGCCATTGACATCCAAGGGCGAAGTACTTTCCCTCTCCTGTAGCATCTTATCCTGACACACAAGGTTTGTCTTACTTTTGATACGTGTGGTAAAAAAAAACCTAATTTATAAGGTTAATGAAATGACTGATGATGCTTGGTTTGAAGTTCAAGGTCTCTAAAACTTGGGCTTTATATTGCAGGTACATTAAACTCTTCTGTGTCGTCGCTCTATGCCAAAAGGTACACACTCTCACCTGTATGAGTGGCAAAGAATCATTAAATTCACTGTTAATACCAAAAATCTTGATCAATATAGGTTTTAATCAGTGGTATGAAACAGGGGCGATACTGATCCATGAGGGTTCTGATGTCTTCTGATTGGAGTTACGTATTCTTTGAATATTAGTGATTCTGATTCCGATTCTGCTTTTTCATTCCGGCTCTAAATGGTTCTTGATTACGATTCTTTGACGGTCGGGTCAAAAAATGTCACATGCTTATTTCACAGAAGAAAATAAAAAACATTTTAGAAACTTTCCACAATTTGACTCATATTTAATCAGATTTACATTCACAACTGCTTTAATGCAGTTTAAGGAACCTATGAAACCTACAGATACTTAAGCTTAATGTGGTTGCTGTTATTATAATTTATGTTTCAGTCATTATATGCTCTTTCTTTGTTCACTAATACAAACAAACAGTGCGGGTCCTTTAACAACAGGCTGATGGTAGGACGTTTGTGGTAAAACAAACTGAGGCACATTCACTTGTGACAGGAGTTGCGCTATGACGAGTCCGACTTGACATCTTTTAAATAAAATGAAGCAACGTTTTTGAGCATTGCGGTCATGACAGCATACAGCTCTAACCTTGCCCAGACTTGTGTAGAGTGCAACGTTTGGTTAGGAATCAAGTGTCTGAACTGAAATCAAAATTTCTTAATGATTCCGATGGAACTGAAGCTTTGGAACTGGGTCTGCATACCCAACCCTACTTCTGATTGGGGGGACAAAGATAAACTGCTTCCTCTTACGGGGACCAATAAGGTCAGGAGCTCCTGAAAATCCGATGATATATTAACTTTGTTTCTTCTAAATTAAAGTGATTTTATAGTGCACTGCAGCTTTTAAATTTGATCTATTTTATTTTCTTGGTGAGTTTAACCTTATTTTATTACTATTATTAATTACTTGTTTGAATTTCTTTCAGTTTCTATGAAGCCTATTTTTGCAATTCTTGAGGTATAATTGATGCAGTCCCCTTTTTGCAGTCCCCACACACCACTTCAATCTCAATTGTAAAACTCTCCCATCTATTTTTTTATCCAATTCATCCAATTTACTCTTTTTGCATCCATTTTATGTCTTTTTGTGTGAAGCACTTTTAACTGCATTTCTTACATGAAGGCCGCTGTAGAAGTAAAGTTTGTTATTAGGATCAGTATTATATAGACTCATATGTAGTATACATATACGGCCAACCACCAAAAATCAATACAGTATAGAGGATTATTTGTAGATAGACATCTATCTATCTCTCTGCCCACAAATAATCCTCTATATTGTATGTTTTAGGATCATCTGGATGACTGTGCTTCAAAAACAGTGGTGGCAAGAGAGAAAATAAACCAAAATGTCTCGAAGGAAGGGGCAGTTGGACCTGGAGCTGTCTCCTCCGAGGTTATTAGCAGATCTTATGAAAACAAAGCTAATTAGGCTGCACTTCTTGTCTCCCTTCCTGTGAGTATCTTGTTGACAAACTCTGCGCCGGTCTAGTGCCACACACCACTTCAATCTCAATTGTAAAACTCTCCCATCTACGACGCAAATGAGAAAAAAAAATAATGTCCATTTACTCTAAATCCAAGGGAAACCTGACCAGACTGCACCAGAGAAGCGACACTGTTAATTTAACCTCAATATACTGTATATGTTTGCACTGACCACCAAGAAACTTTCTCAAATGTGCAGTAAAGCTATATGTTGCTTCTCCCTGCAAACAAAGCACAGAGCTGTTGTGCTCCAGTAGCTTCAAATCAAATGTCTTTAATTACTGCACATCACGCTCAGAATTAAAAGAAACCAAAGCTAATATAGCAAACTAAATAAACAAAAACAAACAGTATGGAATGTAACATAGAGCTGTCACTTCAGGAAGATCTAGTAATAAATGAAGCTTGTTGGGCATAATAATAATATGAAGACTAAATTAATACAGTTGTAAGTTATAGTATTAAGATGAGCTTCAAAGCCCAATTAAGCATAAAAGTCAGCCGCTTCCCAGTTCTCTCCATGATTATTCTAACAAGGTACGGGGATTTTAATAAGAAGTATGCAACACAGATGACTTGGGAAAAATGCACCCGTACGGGATCAAAGTCAGGTTAAACATGTCTGAAAGCACGACTGTGAAGTTATGTCTGATCTGATTAATGAAAGCTGACTGGATGTGGGTTAAATTTCAACATAAAGGTGAAGATGCTGTACACACTGACGCAAAGCAACTTAGCTTAATTTATTATTTAAATCTCCTGAGTCGGAATCAGCCAGGATCAGATGTTCTCCTACAAACTTGTTTGTTTCTCTAACCTGTATTTGGGGTCCATACGTTTGCTATTAATTAGTGTTGACCGCAGCCCCAGCTGTTACTGGAGGCACAGTTTTTAAATTTACTTCCAGTTTCTATTGGAGGAACTACAGAAGTGAGTTGCCCTGTGCAGTTGCATTGTTTAGCTTAGTTGAGCGAAACAGTATATACACTGGAGTAATTTTCAAAAAAAGATGTATTTTGTGGAATTTCAGATCTTGAAAGACTGGAAGATGGTTCTCCTTTACTGATCGGCATGAATCCACTGCTTTTCTTTCTATCATTGCCTTCTTTACACTGTATAGAAACATTTCCTGCCCTCCAAGATGGGAGCAGAGCAGAAGGCCCTCTTTCACAATGTGTTTTAAACACACATTTGAGTTGGGGGTCTTACTTGCCCTCTAATTGGCTTGTGCAATTTAGACGCAAATCCCTTTGGCACCTGGCAATTCTCCTGCTTTCAGACCAGAAACTGGCTCCATCAATTTCCTCAATAGTCTCTTTTTTGTCATCATTGCGGTATAATTGTTCAATAGAGTGGAGCTCTAACTGGCTCAGATGCTGTTCTCTTCTATGAGCCTAGGCTTTATCAGGCTGACTACAAAATGACTGGCAACATGGAAGCTCCTTGAGTGGCATCCAGTTTCCAAATTATCTATTGAGGAAACAGCATTGTATTGTCTGTAGTGTCTCTCCCACGTTATCTGACTGACACACTGATGAGGCATCTTCCTCTGAGAAAATGTTTTGATTCCAGTGAGTAGACAGCGTGAAACCAATTAGAAGTTCATGTGGAACTCACTAGTTAGAACACAGAAGTTAGTGTTACGATTGATCTTATTAGTCACTTAGATTATAGTCACTGCTCCTGCTCTGTGAGCTGGCAAAATGCTCCGATCCATCACCTTATCTCAGCAAAGTGACACTGATCATAACAGCGACACAGCAACAATATACAGCTGCGCCTATACGTGAGCTACGATTGATGATTTTAATAATGCTGGTGATTTCAGGGGCTGCAAGATGACAGACGCACAGGGCGGAAAGTCTGCATCTCTGCAGCGTATGTGACATACAGTAATTGTACATAACTGTTTAAATGCATATCAAGTGCTATGTATGTAGGTGTGTATTTGTGAGTCTCTGAGGATGATTTAAGAGGGTGTTCCAGCGCGTCGATGTATCATTGGTATCTCATAAGCTAAATAAATGACAAAATAATTAATAAGAACAATTAATAAATAATACATGAGCAAAAATGTGCAAAGAATTAGAGCATTCCAACACATTCAACACACTATTTTCAGCTCGACATCCCTGTCTGCTGTGTTTTTCTCTCCACACCACGCAGTTTTGTTTTTTTTTAGCATTTTGCGCCACTGCGTCTGTGGGAAGGTTAGTAAGATGTGCTAGACGTTACGTGGTACTTACAAACATTAGGGGTGATTTTTTTACTGTAGTTGTACATACAAGCTACATACAGACTATTATGTAGCTTATACACATAACCTACACCATCGTCAGCCTTTTATTATTGTGTGCTGGTTTGTCTATATTGCATTATAACATTTTTCATGAATTTGTGACCATCTGGCAGCCTGCTATAGAAAAACATACAGTAGGACATACAGTACGGACAAATCACAGCTCTTGCGGTCTGTGTTGCCTTGACGTGTAGTTACATTTTTGGGCAGGTGCACATCAGGCTATGGCGTAGGGTACTAGGGTAATGGGGTACCATGTAGGGTACACAGCAATGCCATATGTGGCTTAGATCAAATGCACAAGAATAAAACTTACTTTAGCAAGCTAATAGACGCCTAATAGACGTAAGCCGGTAGTGACATACTTGAGCTAGCAGTGACAGGATAAGAGTAATAATCTGGGGATGTATTTAAATCTAAATTTAATGTGAATATTTGAACACAATTTAATATCAAAATAGCTATTTTTATACATCAGAAACAGAATAATCACCTTTTGGCCATTTGACTGCCTCTGCATATAGTCGGGCGATGTTCTGAGGCCCAGCCCTGATTGAGAATAGTTGCCCTAAAAGGACAATCCACACTAAAATCCACCATTAGTTAATGTTAACCAAACAGTTAATATGTCACTCATACTTCTGGCATATATATATATTTTTTTTTGGTTGTAAGTCTTTCTAATTCTTTTAAATGGCCAAATGAATATGCGGAGAACCACGTCACATGTACTTTGTAGTTCCAGCACAGAGATCTACAATCACAGTTAGCTTTTAATAGCTAAATGTACTGTGCATACGCCTACACAAGGCTTGGAGGAAAGACCTCAGAGTCACAGATGCTTTAAAAAGGGGACATAGTTTTGTATTTTATCAAAAGTTGAGGCTTTATGAAAGCCTCAATGGAAATACCTCTCAAAGCGATGCTGCACAGATTCTCCCATCTGAACTGCAAAATCCCTCCCACAATCCCTGAGTTGTGAGATTTAGAGTCAGGTCGCTTCTCAGCCCCGACAGCTAGACCAGTCGATATGCTTTTAATATTAATGCATTTCTTCAATAAAAATCTATTTATTTCACAAACCACACATAAAAATGATAGAAGATTTAATTTTTTTTAACATAGCTTATGTCACAGCACTTTGTCTGATATAAATTTATTCTGGACTAGTTTTATTCATTTTTGTGAGTTCCAACCTGTGTGGCTTTATGAGTCATGCTGCTGCTCCTGAGCCAAATGCAGTCAGGAATAGAAAATGAGACGTAGTGAGGGACATCAGCAGAACAATGGCAAGAGAACACTCACAAAGATGGACAACAGTGAGAAAACAGTGCTAAAAAGTGGCAGAGATGATTGATTTTAGCTAAGAAGATAGAACACACTCACTCATTTCCTCCAATTTCTCCTCGAGCTGCCCAACTCCCTCAAGGAAATGACAAAGTCTGTTGCCAAACAGGTAACAAAGCAGTGTTTATGCAGCAATTCCTAAAGCACTTCTGTTTAATAAAGTGTTTGTGGTGGCCAAAGTTTTCTCAAACAAAAAGGACTGAAAAAAGTCCTGAAATTCTGGCACGTGGTGGGTAGAACTTGACTTTAGTTTTGTTCAGCTCATAACATAATCTTGTTTTCCCAAACACCTTTTTTTCCATTCAATATACCCTGTGGTTTTTACTCACTCTGAAGGAGGCTAACATTAGTGAACACACTGAATATTCCTGTTTGCCAATTTCAAAACCATCCTTTGCAGGTTCTATAATTACATTTTGTTTTAAATGTACCTATAAATCCTGTAATCATTAAGCTGCTAAAGCTACATTACATGATTTGATTAGCCACACAGTACACAGGGTGAACCTGTTGGCAAACAAATGCTCAATTGCACATTTAGCTAAAATGGAGCAACATTACGATTCAGTCACTATTCACTGTCCAAAAACTGGAAGCAGACTGAGAAGAGCTTTTAGAGGTGGTATAAACAAAATAACTCATTGAGAGTTGCCAAAAGATGTCAGAGCTGAGCTGAAGTGCAGAACCTGATGATAAACAGGTTTTTCATAATTTATTCAAATTTACATTTGGACATCTGCTTTACAGTCAGATAGACAGTTCATCCCAACAGTAATTAGGCAACCCATATGTGATATTCTATACACTCTTGAAAGAGTTTTTGTGCGATCCTTCTGACAAAGATTCTGCTGCTTGGCAGTAAATGTACAAGTCTGACAAAACTGGCAGCCACAGCAAAGATGGCAGCACAGTGGGAGACCCACAGGCCAGTTGCCATAAAGGTCTATGATCTCCTGATCGATTTGCATTTGTTTTGTACAGATTGGACTCACAATAATTGCTGTCAACATAATTTTTATTACATTTAATGCCATCTGGTGGCCAATCCGGATGTCAGGAAGGTGAAAAGGTTAAACAGTAATTAGTTCTAGGACTCATGGACATTGTGTAAAAAAATGAAGATCCAGTTTTCAACAGTTTTGTTTTCCACAATTGCACTGACACAAAGGATAGTATTCCGGATTTTTTGAGATATAAATACATACATTTTTCCCCTTACCTGTAGTACTATCTGTCTCTATAGATGCTGTCTTCCCTCCCTCCAATAAAATGGAGCTAGATCGCATTTGTGGTGCTCAAAGCTGCTTATGAAAAAGAGCAATTTCTACCTTATTACTCGGGATAATCCAGACTGTTTTGTGAACAATTTGGTTCAAGAACTATTTTCATTCTACACTCCAACTACACCATATCATCATACAGGGGAAAATGTACACATGCTCATGGATGAGAGGCTCATGAAAGGGCCCAATGTAATAACGTCTAGTATGAGTAGAAACATGATTACTTTGGTGTGGTGTTATTGAAAGACAGTTGTCCCTTCATTAAACTATTATCCACAAGGTCTGTGGATTACCCTGAGTAATAGGGGCATAATTTCTGGAAAGAAACACTGGTGTTGAGCATTTTTTGATGTACAAGTAAGGACAAATATTTGTAATTTTGGGATAAACTGCATCTTTAAGATATAAATATTGTTGATTCAGATTTAATGTATTGATTTACTTATTTGTATTGCTGTAAAAGCAGGTAAGTCAAAACTCATGAGAGAGTATTTTACTTATTATGTTCCGGCATCACATTAATGAGATATATATGATTACTCTGACACCAAACAACTTAATTAAAAGTAAAAAACATTCCTGGTCCTTCAACAGACACTGAATCAAATCCTGCCAAAAGCCTATAACTTCATTATTTATTACATTCTTTTAATACTTGTCTCATTATTTCAGGTGATTCACGACCCTGCCTTAAGAAATATGTTCTTATGTTTCCTAAATGGAGCTCTTTCACTGTGACATTATTAAATTTTCTGACTAAGCTGAAACTAAAGCTGCTCTGGGCAGCTCCAAACTCCAGCGAGAGGAGAAGAGAAAAATGAGAATCTCATACCCAGAAATTCTGCCAGGTGAAATCAATCAGCCACTGAGAGCAGATGTCTTGTCATCAATATAGGCAACTTTTCCCACACTTTGGACAGAACCCTTACCCAAAGGCAATTTTTGTTTAATTCCTTCCTCTGGACTGTGATATTCCATCAGTGGTCACACCAACAGGCACAATTTGGGTGTTCCAGTTACAGAGGTTTGAGTGCTCTTTATTGTTGCAGCTCCGTCTGTGATTTATTTTCCAAACACTCAGTGCAGCTCTAAATAAAAGTCTCTCTGGAAACACAAAAAGTGCCAGTGAACCTCAATAAAATGAGCTATAAAGGAGGACAACCTGATAAATAGCAGCTATCAACAAGGATGACAGCTGAAGCCAAGACAACATGGGAGGAAATAATACTTCAAACTACTGATATTTGCTTTGCGAGGGTCAGAATGTCCCTGCAAGACAATAGAATCCAGAGTGTTGACAGTGGTGGACGGCAGCAGCAGTATCTGCCTCACGCAGGACTGGATGGATTGTGTGCGTTGGCAAACCTGGGAGGAGGATCAGGGTCCTCTGAATTGGCTCAGATAGATTTAGTGTAAATTGACTCAGTCTCTCGGGGGTTTCCGCCACTTACACCTTTTTCTGCTCTCCTGCGTGGGACGGGAGGATGTTGGAAGCAGAGAAGTGGGAGAGAGCAAGCTGAGGTGGTCAAGGGGTCAGCCAGGTTGGCATGGCGACCGATCTGCATCTGTCTTTGGTTGCCCTTGGAAATGAACCGCTGCTACAGAGGCCGTATGCAGGGTAGGACCAATTTAGGCTCGCCTTACTGCATCTTGCTGAGTTGCAACCTTGGCTTCTTCAGTGGAAGCGGCCATGGAAGCTTTTCAGAGCAGGAGAAGCAGTGTCTAAGACCTCAAGCCACAACATACAGAGGATAGAGGAGGGACTGCAGGGTTCAGGGCAGGGCTTAGAAAAATGTAATAATAAGAGGTGGGTTAGAATGAAAATAAAGGTGCAGGGAAGCACAGGTAGAGACAAAAAGTCAAGCAGGATGCAAAATGGATGAAGAAGGGAAATGTGCAGAGCAGGCATTAAGATATCTGTGCTGATGCCTGAAATTAAAAGCAGAATCCACAAGAGCTCAGTTACTCATTTATAACAGCCAATTTAGACACATTGATAAAATTAATTCTGACTTTCTCCTACAAATGTGACAAACCAATTCACTTTCATCTTTCAGTTGTTTTCTCAAAGACATGCATGCTATAGAAACACATACATTTATCTGTTTTTTAATGGATATCCCCACCTTTAGGCCTTTAATCTCTCTCTAACACCCACACACACACACGAAATCGGGGCGTGTGTTTACGTGTGTGTTTCCACAGTATTGCCTCGTGATCCACACCTCTCTTTGCACCTCTTCCTCCACTCTCACGCTTCCTCTGTTCACCTTGTGACTTCTAACGCCTACTCTCTGTCTATGCTCCCTCCTTTCTCACTGTCAAACAGGGCTTGTTTATTAGGGAAACAAAGTGCAGATGAACAATGTGAGCAATGTTTGTTTTCAATAATTGGTTTTGGATGACTGCACGTTATGACTAATCATTTACTAATCAGGGTCTGAAATGAACACCTGCAAGTAACTCCAAGAGGCAATTCCAAAACGTAATTATCACACTCACCCAATAAGGTAATAAAAAATTATGATGACAGTCTCTAAAGTTACACTAATGGTCTGATTCCTCTAGATAAGCTCTCTAAATCCCATCATATCACATTGATCACAAATGCATGTAACCACACAACAGCAACAACACCGAAACCAAACAGCATGAACACAAGGTGTATCACCAAAACTCCAGAAGTACACACTTAAAACAGTTTTGGAGTGATCCCAATGAAGAATTGACACCTTGTGTGGAAACACACATTTTTGTCAAAAATGCTAGTCATAGTAATGACTGCAGCACAGCAGGTGACATTTGGTGTATATGATCGTAGACCTAATAGACCTGATCAATTAACGTTAGGTGTAAATTGTACTCAGAATAGTGGAAATATGGCTGAAAATACTAAGGCAAGCCGGTGGCCAATCCCGATGTCGGTAAACATCATTAATAATGTAAGTTCAAGATTTCATGGAAATTTCACTAGCGTGCATCCTACAATAGTTTTGTACTATCGCGGTTACATACTGTAAGACTTGTGATGGTGGCAGTTGAGGTTCGGATCACTCTATATTACCCCAGATTTTCAGGTATATACTGTAATTAATACAACAACTAAAGCCAAATGCTTTCACAAGGTGACATCAGATCACTCACAACCAAGCCCATTATGCATAAAGCAAAACTTTAAATCAGCTTAAAAAAAACCAAACACATTAATCTAAAGTTAAATAAGCAAGTTATTGATTATGCTTGAATTTACTTATTCAAACTTAATATCAAATTATAAGTCAACAGTTTCCCCCTCTGACTGCTACCTTTAAGAGGAACACTCAGGTCTGTACAAATTACAATCTAGTCTTAATCTAAAAGTTCTGCAGACATGGAGGTCGTGGTTTATAATTTCAGAAGAACGATAGAAAACGCTTTTTAATAGCCTGAAACTCAAGGAGCCAAGTTTAAGGACCAAACACCGGGACATAGACCACAAAAACAAGCTCAATACTCTTTTTAAGCCCTGTGCCATAAAGGAGGGCTTTACATACGCCTCTTTACAGTTTCAGACAGACAGAGATACACTTTGTTTCTGCCCTAACTCACCTGTGAGGCTACAGTGAGTCTCTTTGGGCCTCTAGGACCAGCAGATAGCAAACCTGCTGTCTATGTGGGGAGTCTACAACCTTTGTCTGACATGTTGACAAATTTGTCAATCTTCATATTTCTAAAGGTTCCCGTTTACATACCATTTTGACTGTAGAATTCTTTACATTTAGGCCATTAGGGCAGGTTAATGACATGGATAGGTCAATAGAAGGTTTATGGTTAGTATGAGGGTGAGTTTCTTGTCCCTGAGTCAATGTGTATTTCCTTCTGCACAGTGAAAAGGTGCAGTTTGTCACAAAGGCATTTTCTTAAGTAACCGGGTCATGATTTTGAAAAGAGACAGTTTTTTAAAATTTATTTTTAAGAGAAGTGCCATCTATATTTAGCATAATTGAGAAATTCAGCTGATATCTCCAAAAATTAGCAATTCACAATTAACGCCAAAGCTACTTAGATGGAGAAATATGCATTTTCAATTTTTGGGTGAAATGTTGCTTTAAAACATCAGACTCATTCTTTTGGAAATTAGAGTAATTACAAAACACAGTTGACATTCTTATGAAGCCAGAGGCTATGACATACTCCGTCACTGTGGTTGCTCCTGCTTCGCTCTTAAAAACAATCATTGCACATACACATCGTCAGAAATCTGCCAAAGACACCAGAGAGCTTTATTTAGTGGTATTGACTTTTTCAGAAACGCGTTAACTTATATTGAAGGTAACATTTGTTTAAATGATGAAAAGACTTGCATTCCAGCTTTAGGCCCTTAATGAATGCATTTGGATTTTGAGGTTTTATTGTCAAATATTCCATTTGCAGGGGGGTTGAATTTAACACCTTAAAAGCATCATGCTGGAAGATGGCAAAATATTACAAAATCATTATAAAAGGAGGAAGTAGTGCCCAAGAGGTAAAAAAATTTAAAATGTAGTTCTCTATTATTACTATGTGCAAGCTTCACTGAATCTATTTATTATTTTCTGTGATAATGTGTGAATTTATTTCAATGAGTGTTGACTAAGTGTGAATATAAAAAGATGCCTCCTCTGCTATAATCTATCAGCTGTCAGATGATCCTCCACTTCACATCCATTATGAATAGCTGCTACTGGTGCCAGCAGCCAGCTGGCATTTTTCAGAGGAGTCTTTCCCCTTAAATGACATGGTGCCACATTACGGAGAATCAATGCTTTCCCAGCCAGAAGACAGATGTGCTCATTAAGAGTGGATTGGAGCCCTAATCCCAGTGATCGCTAGAGAGTCGGGGGCTGATTCTGCACCAGAATGGTCGGGAGGCTGCTCTTCCTGTCTGAATTTGTGTTTACGCCAGGTATCATATTGCGACAAAAAACACCTGAGTTTATCCTGAGGACACTTCATATCCTTATATCCTGACCCTGAACGAGTGTTTGTGATAATCGAGATCTGATGGTGGAGGCTGTCTGACCTCACACTGTTAATGGAAGCAGCTGTGTGCTGAATGCAATGTTTTGCATTTGTAGCTCAGAAGTGTAAGAGATTATGTTTTCACCCTCTTCTGTTGGTTTGATTGTTTGTTAGCAGGATTATGCAAATACTAATGGATGGATTTCAAGAAAACTTAGTGAGAGGATGGGAGATAAGTCAAGGAAGTACCTGTTAAATTTTGGTTAAATTTAAGGGGACTGTTGGGCCTTGGTGAAGATACGTGTTCCATTCTTTTTACTCTGTTAATGATCATAAATAGTGCTGAAGGACAGCAGTGACCCTCTTTTAAGTGAAAACTATATGTGTATCTCAACTTATTAGATTTTTGAGCTAAAGGCCACAGTTATTAAAACTAAAACAGTAAATTCGTTGAAACGTTTCAGTTTCTGTATAATTAGGCTAGAATAAATTAGAGGTTCACTGTCTTAAATAACTAGCACTGTCATACCTCAAGAAAATACATGCAAACAGAAAAAGACTAGAAAATAATGAAAATATGTTCAACATTTTCACAACATGTGCCCTACAAACCCAAAACAGCCAACAAGAGAAACACTGTAAGTAGCACAGACAGATAATGATGTTTCTAGGGGACACTAAAACTGGACATATGGGACAAAATTGATGTTCATTTGTGAATATTTTTTTTGCACTTTGACATTGATTTTTGCATACTTTAACTTTAACTGACCATGTGATTTATCATGTGACTGCCTACCAATGCATACAAGATGGCGCTACACTTGGAGAAATTGGAGCCCTGCAATATGCAAGTCATCCTCCTCTATCTTTATTTTCAAACTTAATATCTGCTTGACTCAGCAGCTGCCATTTTCTTGTTTTGGATGTTCGTTTAAGGTACATTTTCACTATATTTCAATATTGCAATTGCTTGGTGTGATTTTGTGGCTTTATTTGAATTGACAGATATTAACCGGTGTCTGGTGTGCCTGGCGTGTCCATCACTTTTTTAATTTCCCCTTGAAACATTCATATCTCTTGTCATCTGTGCCACAAGCAATGCAATTTTCTATTTGGTTGTGTTGTGAGTGATTGCAGCACACGTGTTGTCAAATTGATAAAGACACCTTCTTAATTTGCTAGTATTTTGTCTACTTTCAAGTGTTATGTCTTGAGTTGAGTGTGTTGAGCGGTCTCAGCCACCGCAGAAAACAGCTAAATGATGGTAGAGGCATTGATTTGTGGGTAAGGCAAAAATTACACTGTCTCATAAACCATACATACTATTGCGACTGCTGAGGACCAAAATCTTACCACCTACGAATATGAGTTCCTAACTGCAGGTTATTTGACTGTGTGCACTTCCTCTGATAGGTGTATACTAGTAGTTTCTGAGTGTGGGCCCTGCCATAAATACGTTTATGGTAAAGCTGAGGTCTAGTCTGTTGAGCATCCATCAATATGTGCCACCAGCACTGTGCTCTCTGCCTGCAGATAGCTTCACTATTTTGTGAGGATTTCTGAAAGTGTGACTCAACCATCTGTAATTCAAAAGCAAACGTCTGTGAGTTGCCTTATGTTATTTTTAAAAAACACACGCCACTAGACCGCTTTGAAATGCTGAAATACCCAAACTTCACTGCAATTATCGACAATTTCAGCAGCTAACCCTTTGTCATGCGGCGTTTTCCTTTACTGTGTCCACCCACGGTAGACACTGCTAAATCCATGTTGCTTGCGGGGGAGTGAGAGAGGTTGCAACCGGCTGCCAGCAGAGAGGCAGAAAAGATGAGAGAGAGATGGTGGGATTAAAACCAGGGAGGGAGAGGTTAGAGCAGGTACCGGTTCTCACAACCCCTACCTCTCTGTGGGCCTTCAGGCTTCCTCCCTGATGTCTTCTACAGCTCAGCAGGCAGTCAGGACTGCTAATGCCCATCTCACCAACACTCGAATCCCAGGAAATTCAAAAATCTTCATCTGGTAGCAGCTTAAGTAATATTTGTTTTTGAAGGCCAAAGAAACTATTTGCTTCTGTATATTTACGTGTTTCCTGTACAAATGGTCAAATAGGGAGGGACTTTTTTAAAGTAGCCAATAGTGTTAGTGAATAAATGTTAAAAAAACTACAAATACAACCCAGGTGGTTTAAAACACAGTATTGGAACAACAGACTGATATCCAGAGGCCAGTTTTAATCCAAGGAAATAAAGTATAACAGCAGTTTTGTAGTCAGGTTCGGCGCCTGGGCAGAGTTAACCAACTGAACCACAAACATTAGCTGCATGGCTAATTGAGCAAGTGGATAACAGCAGCTATGTGCCCATTAGGAAAATTTGTCAATCACCTTTGTACTGGATTCCCTATTGTCAAACTAGCCTTAGTTTGTCACCATAGCTGTGTATGGGCTCTATCCAGCCATGTTAATGGGTTCCTTATCCTGTGTCCTGTGTCCTAACTCCTAACTCCAAAACCTAACAAGGAAAAAGGCTCCAATCCTGTCAGGTGATCTGTCTCTGGTCAGAGGGACATCACTCATCTAAGAGTTCATAGACAATGCTTTTTCAGAACTGAGAGGAACATGCTTATCACAGGGTAATTTCTTCCAGGGCTTCTAAGGCCCATTCTGGTGCCATTCCCACCGTCTCCCGACAGTCAAACACTGATGTTATAGTGGTGTAAACACAAAGTCATCAGCCAGTGCAAGCAGCTGCAACTCAGCTAACCTCCATTTACGGTTAGCAACAGATTGCATTTCGGAAACTCTGGCAAACCCAGATTAGAGGGACGACTAGAATATATGATCCAGTTTCCTTAAAATGAGTGATCTTGCACCTGTCATTCCAACCTGCTAACCAGAAACAAGCCCATGAAAATTAAGCCATAGAGCGACAGACAAAACTTTTTGGGTAACTAATGAGAAGAGGCTTTGGAGTGGGTGTAGGTCATATTAATGTCAAGGTACATTAACATGATTATTACAGCGCTGCTTATGACACACAAAATATGGTCTATTAGATTTTAGGTTGGAATTGCATACAAAGGAATGCCAATTAACTATAAGCACTATAAGTCAAGTTTCTGCATCTAAATTTCTGTGTATCACCCTGAGAATTCTGAATCTAGAATCTTTATTTAATATACTTTAATTTTGAATATTTCCCCTCTGTGGGCAAAATAAGGATTATTCTTACCTTATTTTACAGTTAAGTGTCCTAAAACCCATACCATGTTTTGTTTTATGTTGGCTTCATGAATTTCTTCATCAATGTTGTCATTTTCTCTGTTGTCCAGCTCTTTGTGTCTTTTACAGCCTGGTTTCACTGAATGGCTTGTGTCTTAAGTCATTTGCTGTTTACATATCAATAAATGTCCTCCGCATTAAACCTTTCTCAGAAAGTCTGCAGCAAGAAAGGATGAGGTTGGTGTGGTAATGGGTCAAACAAGCAGTGGACCTTGACCCAGGACACCAGAGTTTGTGAAACCAAAAGACGATATTGACCGATGTCAACACTTGTCTGTTGTTTGAATTATGTTTTGAATTAACATCACGTAAATAAGTCATGTGATGTACATTATATCATAACATAGTATAACTAAACTGGTTGTAACCCAACCTGTGTTTATTTTAAACCCAAACAAGTTGTTTTGTTGCCTAAACCTAACCGCTTTATGTCATCATTTCCTGCATGTCTTTAAAACTCATAAAATGACAACAGCATTACATGCCACACAAAAAGCTTAAAATGCATGAAATTACATGCAAAATTACCCTGAAATGGTGTTCATCCCTCCTATCCCACAAGATCATGTTGACCAATGATGTAGATTCACTTTGAGCCAAAAGGAAAAAAAAAAGAATGTGGGCTTTATCAGTGAAGTTAACAACTGTTTATTTAAAAACAACAAATAGTCGCATGTGCTCACACTTAAAGGGAATTGCCTTTTACCTTAAAGAATGAGGTGTGCAGCCTACAATGTGTCATCTGTACTCTGTTCCAGGAAACGCTGCCAGTGAAAACTTAGTGCTTTGCTGGCAGAGAGCATGACTGAACGCTGGCGAGAGGAAAGACACTGAGTGACGACACAATTTTCCTCAATAGCCCACAGAACAATGAACTGAGCACCTTGTCACTCATTTCAAACATACCTAATGTTAGTCATCATGGTGTATATATAAAATAATACAGAAACGTATTGGTGTTACTACAAGCATGTAATACAGTACAATAGTTACCTGCAATTATGGTTCCATGTGCTTAAAATGAAGGCAAGATGAAGAGAAAAGCGCTATATAAATTCTACTGGAGTAAAAGTCTCTCTTCTGACATCGAAGTAAAGAGTCAAAAAGGACAAGTAAAAGTACATTTTCAAATGTCTGTGCAGATTCGCAGTCATCCAAGTCATGGTAGTCTTAGGTGCTTTAGTCGAAGGGATCTGGATATTTGGACTCTAAGACATTTCACCTTACATTCAAAAGGATTCATTTATATTTACAACTGAAGAAGCCTTTCAGAGGAACAGGGAAATGTCTACAAGAACCCAAAGGATGTACAGATGCCTCAACTCAAGCATTAAGACTAAATTTTACAAGTATTTAAGGATTTAATGCTTGTCACCCTGGCAAATAATCATTTTTTCTGCCAATAAATGCATTACTCTGGCTCTCATGGAGCACGTAATCTACAAAGTAAATACTTAAAGGATTAATATGCAAGATATTTACTCTATTAAATCATGAAAATAATCCTAATATATGGTAGGAAATTGAGAAATGCTGTGCTGAAAGACAAGCTCCTCTGACTATAACACTCAGCCAGAAATTTCTCCTGTTTTGATTCTGGTGCGGGCTGGTCCGTTTTTGGCAGTCTCACGTGACCATTTTGGACACCCCCCCCGAGGTTGCCAGATAATAGACTAATTATCCCAGCAAACACATTGTGTTGCAGCAATGGAAGCTGGTAAAACGAACTGGTTCCAATATAACTGACTCTCCTTGACCCAAAAAGCTTTAGCTTACTTCTTAAAGGCCCCATGACCACAAACATTGCAAAAAGAGGATGAATATTGCTTTTGAAATATTGAGTAAGCATAGAAAGTTTTCAAGACTGATTCAGAAGCTGCTAATTTTCTCCTGACCAGTTTAGCAAAACTTTTATTTCTAATTTAACATGGCTATTAGTTGGGATGGGCATCTTATAAAGACAACGGGTGACACACACAGCCAGTGTTGTAGTATTTTCCAACTTCAGTGTCCCTTACCTGGCAACCCGCATGCGCTTCGAGTTTCGGGAGGAGGGGGCAGGGGGAAAAGGTCTCCTATGTTTCGAATTTGGACTACAGTACCTATTTTAAACACTAGGTGTCAGGGTTACATATTACTCCTTTCAATCAATTAAATGAATGTTGTTGAGTAAAAGTACCGTATTTTCGTCCAAAATGTAATGGAGTGGAAGTTTGATAGAAATACTCAAAGTATGTTCACTCACAGACAGTGACAGTGAGATAAAGTCCTCTCACAGATGACCCACAGTGCTTACACATCGATTTTGTTTGGCATAAAGTCAGGGTTGAGTAGTTCTTTCGGTCCCAAAAGTCCCATCAGTGACAGGAAATAACCCTCAGAATTGTTTTTATGTTCCCTCCCTCTCTTATATATTTGATGAGCAAATGAAGTGGTGACGGATGGGCTGGGTGAATCAATATTTAATCACCCTTTGTGCAGAGCTGACCTGAGACCAGACAAAGTGGACACCCGAGAGAGGACACCATGTGGAGAGGGTGATTTAGGACATGAAACACAGTTGCTCTCTTCTGCTGTTCCAAGGCTGAAAATATCAAGCCATCGTTTTCATGTATTTGTCTGCCTCTGTAAGTCAACTACTGAGAAACAAAAATAATCCTTTTAGCTCTAAAATAACTTGTGGGAGAGTGAAGTTAAGGACAAACGCAGACTGCTGCATTAGGTTGGGCCCTTCAACTGTTTATTACACTCCAACTCATAAACATGATTAAAGCTGCGTTAAAGCGCACAAATCAATAAAATGCAGTTGAGCACAGATATTGTGAGAAGTGTTCTTCATTAAGAGTGTAACAGATATGAGCTTTTCAGTTACCCATGGCACAAAGCTAATAACTTGCTCCAATCGAAAGGCATCAGTGGTAATGTACTATTCCCCATTGTTTATTCAACTCTTTATTTTTCAATAAATATTTAGACTGTTTAGACAGAGTTGGATATTTTGTCGCACTCTTATGAAAGACACTTTTCTGTTACACCTTACAAGATGTTTCTAACTATCATTTTCATCTTTGATTAATATGCAGATTATTTTTAAGATCAATCAATTCATCTTTACTCCGAACAACTCAAAGATTCTTCATTTACTGTCAGAAATGGCAAAAAAAGCAGCAAATCCTGAAAATTCAAAAGCTATGTTGAACCAAACCAATGTTGAAACTGAAACGATTGTCCCTCAATGATCAAAATATTTATCAAATAGTTTCCTTTTCATTCATTAGTTGTTGCAGCCTTATGTTATTCACATCTTACTTTAAAACCTCACACAGGTATATATATAAATATAATACACAGGATTCTATACAAGGACCACATGGCTAAATTTTAAATGTAGCCATTTTTTATTAATGTCTTAATGTGATTGAGTTTTGCATACTTGCACTTTTGAGCTCTCTGGACCGCCACAGCTAGCCAAAGTCATCTTGTACATAATTAAACAGTGAATTAGGATCCTTTACAGCAATAAAAGTGGGATTTACAGCAAGGCATTTCAACCTGCAGTGGAGAACAGTGTAGGAGCTCCTGACTGGATGTGGCAAATACAGTGGTTAGTTTTATTGTAACAGGAAAAAAAAAAATTGTTCACAAACCCCCTGACTGAACCAGATGTTTCAACGATGTGAATGGGCACCATGTCGTACGGGGTGACACTGGAGAACAAAGCAGCTAATGTTGGTCTGTTCCAAATCAGACCTTACGAAACCAAACCATGTCCAAATGAAAGAAGTAACATGAAAACCTTTCTCTTGTATCTCTTCATCATGTTTACCGGCTGCTATTACTCATGCTTGTTTGTTTACTCAAACATGCAGGTATGTCTGCGAAACAGCGCCATCCCTTGCGTTGTGGTAACTCCAGAGAACTACTTGCACTGATTCCTGAATGAGAAAGGTTTAGATCTTGGTTTTCGCCATGGAAGCCTTTTTCATATTGTCCAAAAAAGAAAAAAAAACAAGTTAATCAAATGAATTCCATTTTTCACCCAGCCCTACTAAAGGCTATAAAATTCACCTTTCACAGCTGATGTTATTCAGTACAGGGTGAGTTATATCACAGGTGCATTCGTGTAACCGCCAGAGCCACAGCAGAATGAGCATCAAAGATGTTACGCTGACACAAGTCTGAAGCTGCATACAGCCAACAGAGTGTGTGTGTCTAAATTAGCCCATATTTTCTGAGAGCCGTATTTTCTCTTACGAGGTACAAACATTTACCCAAGGGTGGGCGAGTTGCCATGGAGACCGGCTCTAATCACTGGAACACCTGACGCTCTACAATTTATTGTGACTTCCAGCTCCTGTCAGTCTGAATTAAAAGTGTACACACACACACACACACACACGCACACAGTCACAGAAAGAACTAAGTAAATGGAAATACTGAATGAGTCTTCTGTTGTAGCACAGCTTTCAAAAGGTGTAGCAGATTGGATTTTTGGTACAAAACCTTTAAGAAACACAAACATTTATTGACACTACATAAACAACTAATCCTATTGCTAGTGTTGATGCTGTATATTCAAATTTCAGCACTCCGCCCTATGATTTCCCAATCGAGGATTCGTGGAATTGGCCAATAAAAAAGGGAATCTACTGTTGAACACAGAATATCACGGAATCATTTTAGAATATTCCAGGGGGTCACTAATGCGTGGGATCACCCATAGTAATTTGACAAACACTCCCGCCACCCTCCAAAACAATGCAATCATATTAAAGCAGCTGCTTGAGACCCTGGCGAAGTCAGCAAGAAAAAAAATGGACATGGCCCATAATAATCAGCCAGGGAAGGCCAACATGCTAAATCAATCCACATGCCTACGTCAGATCTCAGCAGGGTCATGCATGGTGAGGACTGAGACTGAGGACTGTGTTTGGAACACAGTGAGCATCCGGGTGGACAGCGGAGAATTGAATTACCCCTGGATGAGTGCTGTGAAAAGTTTTTATGGACACTTTGAAGAGAAAACAAAACATTCGCTCTCTGTGGGAAAGAAAGAACCCCCCAAAAAAGTTTTACAACCCCCTTTCGAGTCTGCAGGGAGTGACTGATATAGCCCAGTACTGTGAGGCTAATGCGTCTTAAAGCTGTGCAATGCATCTTCTCAGGACTTTGCCTCTGCATTAACTTTCCTTTTCTAATTTTCATGTATCGACATTCTGCTCTTGGTCAAAAACAAATTCAAGACAACCACATTTATGTATTTGTACCCAGCCACTGGATTATATAGAGTGAAATACACTTTGTACTGTGTACAGATATGTACACATGCTTTAATATTGTGGTAAGTGACGCTGCAGGAGTTGTACTCTGATATGAGTAAAGCTAAAAGGGCTGCGCTGAATGAGGTTTCTTCAGTCACGACTCAGCTGTGACTCGGTTGTGCCGTCAGAGGGGGCCATATGGACTTGTGGTCACCAGCAGATGTTGTTTTCTTATTTTTCTGTGTTTGGGTCATGATCTCACATTCCCTCTGCCTCCAAATGCACATGAGGAGGAACTTTTGAGTGTCACTGCGTGGGTTTCAGTTTCAACTTTATGTCTGTTTTACCATGATGTTGGTTGAGGGGAAGGTCGAATGGAGTGTGATTTACATATGCGCACACTAATGAGACAACACCTCTCCTTTAGATCTGAGGTGGCTCTGACATGACCACACACCTACAGATGGCTTCCAAAGGTTTACCTGAAACTCCCAACCTGAATGTACCAGTATGTAAATTTAGAGCTACAAAGGTTAATCTATTATTTAATCTAATGGAAAAAAAAATGAAAACTATTTTGGAATTAATTTATCCTTTTTTTCTTTCTTTGAGCAAAAATGTCAAATATTTGTTGGCTCCAGCTTCTTACATGTCAGGATTGTCAAAACCCAGGCTTTTCTTTGTCATTTCTGACAGTAAAAGAAGAGTCTTTGGGTTTTTTAACTATTGGTTAGAGTAAAAAAGCAATATAAAGACATCAATTTGGGATATAAAAACTGAACATGTTTCACTATTTCCAGACAAATAATAGCGAAAAATAATCATCCGATTATTCGATGATTAAAATAATCATTAGGTGCATTTCTATTTAAATTCAAGATGAAGGACTGAGCCACATTTTTAAACTGAGATGTTGTTATCCTAAGATAATTTATCCAATTGGATTATCATTCTGCTAAACTCTTTAAATTACATTTCAGTCCTGCTGCATAAACTTGTATATATACAAAAAACACATATACTATATACTATACTATACTATCTTAAAGAATTATGGAAAAGTGCCTTTCATTATTTAATTCAAAAAGTGACATTTTAAAATTCTATACTAATTACACATAAAGTGAAATATTTCAAGCCTGTTTTTGTCTCAATTTTGATGATAATGGCTTATACAGTTGTGTACAGTTATGAAATAACTATATAGTGCATATATTTTGAAATATTTTGAGATGTGTTTGCCTTTGCTGTTTTGAGCTGCATCTTCTACATGTGTGATGACTCTCCTATTCAAAGTTCACTTTCTGGAGTAACTAATGAAAAATCACGATATTCTGGTATCAAAACTAATTTTCGTTAAATAAATCTCTCTCTTCCATCTTCTCTACTGTTGTTCCCTACTTCTCTCCTATTTTTTCCCTCTATTCTGCCCATCTCTCTGTAGTGCGCAGAGGCCCAGACGTCCATTCCGTGGCAGGTCATTACAAGACCAAGAGTTTCCTAATGAGCCCATTAGCTGCTTCAGGCCATCTCTTCCTCTCTTACTCACCAGTCTTTCATTTTCTTCTGCTCCACTCCTCCATACTCTCTCTGCTAATCAAATCAAATCAGTCTTCTAAGCTACCAATCGCAGAGATCTCAACACCACCTCATTTTAATGTCATTTTATGGAGAAAAACAAAGGAGGTAACAGCTGCAGACTTGAATCTGTCATTTCTGCTCTAATTTCAAAAGAGTTTGGAACAATGCATAAAACATGAATAAAAGATGAAGTGATCATTTGCTATATTTACAATATTGCAATATTTACAAATCAATGAAGCTGATGCCAGAAACACATTTCAGAGTAAGAATACAGAAATGGGCACAAAGAAAGTTGTGGAATGCTCAAAAACACCTGTTTGGAACTCTCTATACTATAGAGAGTTCCAGTTAACCTATAGAGTCTATAGGTTAACAGGGGATGGCATATTGATTGGATAAGAAAGGAGTTTTCGTGAGCAAGGATGGGTCGAAAGACTCAGAGGCAGCCCAGCTAAATGGTCAGACTATTGCCCTTCATGTAGTCATTTTTTTGCAATTTAAAAATATAGTTGTTTTTTTTTCCTCAAAGTACTCAAAAATTCATATGAATAAAATGGGGAAAATTAAAAAGCATCATTTCAATAAGATACATTTTACATATCTCCAGAGAAATGTGTTAAGCCACTACTAGCTACTGGAGACACAACATGAGTAAAAGCTTCAAAGGGCGTGGTGAGATAATGTGTCTTCTGCTCTTTTAAGCTCTAAAATTTCACAAAATTCAGTACATACAATTTCTACAGTGAAACCTTAATAAGCATAATCTTTGTACTCTTATGACAGTAACAATAAAGTCACAACTTTATGAGATTTTTTGCAAAAAATAAAGAAAATAAATAAAACATGCAGGGTCTCAAATGGCCTCCGAAAAAAAAAAACGACTTCCTCCAACTCCGTGAGGCTCTTTCTTCAGAATAAACTCAGTTTCTTGCAAATTCTTTGAAAAGTCCTGATAGTGATGATAATGTGATGCTCAAAGATTAAGAATTTCCCTCTTTGAAACCTGAAGTAAAACTACACACAGGTCTTCATGACCCTCTTTATCATGGTTGAAGAGATTGTTCTTTTGATATCTTTCCTCCAATGTAACCGACTTAACTCATAAACTTCAACTTTCCCCTCAAAATGTTTGAATTCTTTCCTTATAAATCTATGACCTCATTCTAATAATATTTTGAGTTTATTCTCGTAAATACAACTTTATTTCAGAGTCTCCGAATTTTTTTGTGTTCACTTGGATGCAGTTAGTACATGGAGTTTTTTGGGAACTTCCAACACGTGACCATGCTTTTATTTGCCCATTTTTAGAGTTAATACATTTTTCAAAAGGGAAACCTGGACAAAAGTGAAGCTGTCTCTGAATTCTGAGCCAGGAGTCCTTAAAGCAAGGACACATTAATAACGATAAACCCGAAAGCCTGTGGTGAAAATTTTCCATCCATCTACTATTGTGACATCCCATTAAAAGCTTATTTTCCAACTCTCTTCTTTTACCTCCAATACGAGATGTATTTAGTGCTCTGTTTCAATTTAAGCTGACAAATAACACAGTTCCTCTTTTGACATGCCTTTCAGCTGTAGATCATTATATAGAGTATCTGCAAAGTATTGGAAAACAGCACAGGAAAACCTCTAGTCTTTGCTTTAATCTTAGTCCAATGTGTTTAACCAACGATCAACATAAAAAATAAAGGATATGATGCTTTAAGTAATTTTTAATTGTAATACAGTTTTGTGCTTTCATATTTTATGTTTTAATGTTACATTTCATGGCTTGACTGTGTCTACCGTGACCGCTTTAGTACACTTAGTACACAAGAAATCTCTGACATATTTAATGTTTTACTGCCTCTGAACGCCTACACTTGGGAAGCATGTACGTATTGACTTTTCATTACATAATACTTGAACTGTTTGAGATGTTCGACAGGTTGAATGGCTAAGCCAACATATTGATAGGGTAAGTTTTAGAAACATTTTGATCAGGAGAATATTACTATCCATTTGAATCAATGAGCGACTTAAAGTCAGTGTCCATTTTTAAAACCCTGGAAGGCAGTAATCATTGTGTTGGCCCCAGAACTGTGTGAGCCGGTAAACCTCCTCTGGATGAACAAACATCACTGCACATTGCTCTTAATACGTCCATGGTATATCTACGTGATGTCGCTAAGCTTGTAGGCCATTATTAAGTCACTCTAACTGCATACATGCACAATCAGCATTAGTCTCTGAGCATGACACAGTTAAAAATAAGGTAAATACCAAAATATTTAGAAAGAATTCAGACTTCCTTTTTCTTTTATAAAAATGATTTTGAAAGATATCTGCGTGTAATTTAGTGTTAGAGTAACAGTTACTCCTTCAGTAGTTTGCCTACTGTCAATGCTAACTCTGGACTTGTTTGCTAATGTATAATACTGGAAATGGCTGTCATCTTAAAGGGTAATTATCACAGGTTCAGAGGGGCAGGTCAAAGTGACCTGAGTAGAGAGTAAATTATTAATAACATTAAAAAAAAATCTTGCGGAAAAAAATGCCTGTCCACCTTCTCTTCCATGTTCTCCGACTCTCACTGCTATTCTCAACATTAAAAAAACCACAGATGGTAACAATTTATCTGTTTATTTAGCCAGGATCTTCCCACTTCACTGAGCAGTGGAAAAAGCCATCGTGACCAGCACCTTAGAGAGCGCCGCCGGGTTCAGACTCATCACCATCCTTGTTAGCTGAGCAGCCTTGAGGTCCAACCAAATAGACCAGGGGACCGCTTGCTTTTCATTTCAGGATAGAGCAACTACCTGGCCCGCTGGAGTGGCTCGGCTACAGGGGGGTCTTTATATCAAATTCATACCAGTTCTACTGCTATTTCAGTGTATACATCTGCATATTTCTGCCACAGATAATAAAAAAAAAATCATCAGGTGAGGGGAAGTATTTTTGCAGTGCACCGTCACTCATTATTATTCATTATGGAAACAGAGTTCACATAAGTAAAGGCCAGCTGCATAATGTTGACATTTTTCGGGTAAAGTATAGGAGGAGGATCATTGGCAGTTTTCAAGGTTTGTGGATCAGGTTGCACGAATAATAGGTTGGGTGGGTCTGGGTTTTGAAAACCCTGACTGCAGATCACTAAGAGGAAATGTCTTCTATCAACATCTATGAAAGTTCCAGCTTGCTATATCTGTTACAAAACATGAAAGAGAATCCTATACATATATCAGTCTGGCAGTCTTCTTCAACATCATGCCTTCATTGTGTTTTACCAGCCCTGCTGTAGAAGCAGTCTGCATGTCACAGAAGAAACCTCATCTTTCCTTGTCCATTTCTCACTTATCAAACTGATATTATGGTCAAAAAAAACGGTCGAAACCGCTCCTGTCTGCTTGTTCTTAATCCCAAGATTTCTTTACTGCACAACCTTTTCTGAATCTCAAGATGGAGGCTAGCAAAATGTCTGATTTAATATCACCAGACTTCCGCCTACTCTAATACATGACCTGGTGATAAAGTAATATGCTTTGGCATCCTGTATGCGCAGTACATTTATTAGTCTTTTAATGATGGTTGTTTGTCTCTATATGTCAGCCCTGCGATGAACTGGCGACTTGTCCAGGGTGTACCCGCTTTCGCCCGAAGATGCTGGGATAGGCTCCAGCCCCCCCGCGACCCCTAACAGGATAAGCGGTAGAAAATGGATGGATGGATGGATGAAAGTTATACAACAGTAGTATATAATAGTTCTGATCGAGTCATTTGATTGGACAAGAAACATTCCATGAGCACTGGGATGTTTGACATGTATCACTCTGGTTCACATGTGTTCGACTCCTTAATTACACTTACTGTTCCATAGTTTTCAATTCATGAGGAAAATACATTTCCTCTACATCCCATATTGAGACTTTTATTTATTATTTTTAAATTGCTTATAGTGCAATGGTTGTTGCTTGGTATTTGCTAACTAATGTTTTTTTTCTTTGCTTTGGGTTGCAGTTTTTTTTTTTCTTAGATGGTTAAGTTGTGTTTAACAGTATTTCAACTGTCATTTTTTATATTGTTTTAATGAAAGAAATGTCTTACATGGAAATATGCTTGTATGTTTTGTTTGACTTCAAGACCGAGCTCAGTGTAGTCCAGAGGCATTTTTAAGGTTCCATCAACACACGTCTCACACCAATGACAGCCTGAGATCAATGGCCATACAAACACTGTCTGATGGAGGACTAGAGGCGAGACACCCACAGACCAAGATTTTTCATGTGTCGCACAGAAAAATGATAGAGCCCTAAACAAAATACGTGTTTGACTTACAGGGCTAAAGATCACTAAATGGTTACTGGAGAGCAGGAAACAATGAAGAGACATACTGTCCAATTCACACATGCCACCAAAGAGATATTCTTTATTCTCTGGTGGAAACAGGTAAATGTACATGAATCAAAGTAGCGGGACCTGCTTTAACGTACACACATGCAGGAATATACTAATTGTTTGTGTTGCTTAGCTACTTATGAGTCCAGGACCTGTTGCAGACTTATTTGTGTTGGCGAAGCCAAATAAGTGATTAAGTAAAGAAACAAATTATAATCTGTTGTCACTTATTGCTGTTAAGTAATTAATGGCTTGTTAAGAACACTTGTATAAAAGCCAGCAGCCTCGTGCTTAAAACCACATGATATTCAGTACAACAGCACTCCGTCTTGTGTGATACTGCTTAAATAAGACTACGTACATTTTGATGGCATTGCCACTTTGCAGAAATATATGGATATGTACCACCATTAATTTTAAAGATGATATTCATATTTTCTGTTCTCAACAGCGGATATATTGGGAGAAGGATGCTCAAGATGGAGCTACCAGACAGGAGACAAAGAGGAAGACCAAAGAGGAGATTCATGGATGTGGTGAGAGAGGATATGCAGATAGTTTGTGTAAGGGAAGAAGATGCAGAGGACAGGGAGAGATGGAGGAGGATAATTTGCTGTGGCTACTCCAAGAAAAACATCGGTGAAGCGGAAAGAGGAAGAAGATTTTCATTTTTCAACATGTCACCACTTAAGGCTGAAGTTGACGTGAGGGAACAAGCAAGATGCTGATGGAAGCTCTGTTAGGAACACATGCGCGGTATTCACTCCAGAGCTTTTGGGAAACAATATTCTGCCTCTTTTTTTTTTTTTTTTTTTTTTAAATCACACACCAATGAAACCACAGCAGCTATACCACTGCACTAAAAAGAACTCACATATTGCACAACTTGCATCCCCCATCTGTGAGGCTAATGAGGGTGAGTTATATGATCAGTTAAAACGTTGTGGAAAAGTTCTGGACTCCTACACATAGACGCGGTTACACAACAGTTAGCTCAGACCACGCAGAGCGACTGGCCAGCAGACGTCCTGCAGGTTCCTATTTATAACTGCTGTCCATGCCAGGGGTGCCACCCGCTCCCACTTAAAAATGTCTTAGCCGTCCAAGTTAAGTGGCACATTTTCATAAATGGACAGACAGAAAGGAAATGAAGCTGGTTGAGAAAAACCTTAGTCCAAAATTTTGTCAGCTATTCTTTAATTTAATCTTTTCAGTTTTAATGAGTTAATCTGGTTTCTGAAGTCACTCATCTCATTGACATGTTCCTTCAATTGATACCATCAGATGGCAAGACTAAAGAGTTTTATGCAGTCGAAATCATTTAACCTGTTTTTCATTATCTTACTTCTAATGACTGTGACTATAATAAAAATAACAAAATATTAAAGAAGTTTGCTACGCTAAACTGATTAAAATGATCAATATAATGTGACCATTAACAAGACTAAATTGTTAAGAGACTTAATTGACTCTCCGAGCTGTCCTTACTGTTTTCTTGAGCTAAAAATCCAAGACTTTTATTCAATTAAAATGTGACTTGCTCACATTGTGTTAAACAGTTGCTCTAAATCGTGACTGCCCTTGTGTGCTTGTCCTTGAGTCCAAATGAACTTTTTGTGCTAAAATTTGAGGAACTACCATCAAGGTGTTCCTGAGATATAACATTCACAAGAATGGGACAAACAGATGGTTCAACCAAAATTATAACCCAAATTCATTTAATCCAATGAATATCTTTATCAAAAAATATTTTTCCCTATGATGACATCATAATATAAGACAGTCAAAGCTTTATTCGTAAACATAATAGAAGCTTTGACTGTTTTGCATTGTTGGAGCAAAATAATTAAATCTGGTATTAAACAAAAAGCTATTTTACAACATTGGGAAAGTGAGACAACCCCTAACAAATCTTTGCATCAGACTCCTTTTTTTTTGTCATTGTTTACACGAAGCCGTATGTGACCGTTTTAATTAATCTAACTAATGAAGGAGTTAATCCCATCCTGAAGAAGAGATAAAACTGCATATGCAAGTGAAATCTACCAGGTAATGAAACCCAGTAATTAATCTGGCCTTCATTTGCAGATGTCGCTGAACTCGAGGAAGACTCAGTGTGAATGGGCCAGCGCTGACTCATTCCTGCACTGACATCACAGCTTATCATTAATATCGCACCTTTTCCCAGAGTCATCGGGTTTAAAAAGCTGATAATTAGCACGCGTTACACTGACGTCACGGTTGGCTTTGCCTGTCTCACCCGATATATTCACAATAACATTGGGAGCTTTACCGGCACCCTGTATGAGGCATTCACAAGGCTATCGTTACCAAAATCCACAACAGGATAAGATTTGATAAACTTAGACACGATGAATGGCCTATAAAAATAGCTTTAACATTAATATAGGCAGTACTCACAGATTAATGGTTACATTTATTTGCATTACATATCTGCTCATCACGGCTGCTCTTGAGATGTGTCATTCTTTGGGTTGATTAAAAAAGTAATAATTGAAATGAGGCAGTCAAAACTGGAAAAAAGGCAAGGTGATGCAGGACCCAGAGATTACTCAGCTAAAAACAAGAAGAAAACAGTCTGAAGTAAAATATCTTTTATATTATATAATTGATTATGAAAAAGAAGTACTCCTTTATCAATATCAACGTAAACTTTGGAATGACTGTGAATACTAGGCAGGAAGGGGGATATAAAAGCTCCCAGAACTGAAGCCAAAACATCTGGACTGCCCCCTAGTGGCTGGCTGCAGTATAGGGGATAAAATCTTCCCCCTTAATGGCATTAGGTCAGACAAAAACTAAAGAAAACCTCAAAAATTTAACAAAGTTTTAAATGTTTAAGTTTCCATCTTTGGTAATATCAGATTTATGTATGGGATTGTTCCTAGTTTACTTACAAACAAGTTATTATAACTAACATTTTAGCCTTTATTTACAAATTAAATACTTGCCCTGCTGCCAGTGTTAGCTTATAACAGATATACTGGTCTATGTTAGTATGATGAACCTAATGAATGAAAATATTAACAAAACAGACAACACGGAACACAACACCTCTTTAGAGAAATTATGTCTCTTGCTGTTGGGTCCATGAAATGTTTCCTGTGATGTCCATGCAGAAATTGCAAAAATAATAAGAATCCACTACATAATTTTCTCAGTGGTAATATGTTGGTCACAATCCTCAGGAATTCTGTCATTGTCAGACCATTTCACGGCTGACAAAATGATTTGTGGGTGTGGAGTGTGCACATACAATGATTTTCCAGATAAGAACGTTGCAAGTAAATTTCCACATTTGCAAAGCCATTAAGCAGAAAGAAAAATGGTGACACAGAGGGCTCTCGCTACCTCGCTCATTCTCACGTTGTACAATTTGCACAAGTGAGAACAAAGCACCCAATAAAGTTCAAGAGGGAAATGTACAGTGATTCTCAGCTGTTTTCTCTTATGAAAGAAACCTAATGCAAACATAATGGAAACAACGAAAATGTCAGCTTCAATTTCTAGAATTAGAAAACAGCTTCAGGGTGTGAGTGTGTGGATGCACTTGATTGAGTAAAAGAGAAGTAGTCTGTAACAATGACCATGATCTCAACTCATCAGATCGCCCCTTAATGCACAAGTCTGAAGTCTTTAGTTTTTATACATAACCACAAAAAAATCCCCAAATCTATAGTAGATTTGGACGAAACATGGTACAGCTGTCAAAAAATATCTTTCTGTCTTTCTAACCTCCTTTAATGTGTAGGGTTAATTACTATTTATCATTAAGATTACTTTTGTCCACTCATCCATCCATTTCGGGATTAATTCAGAATCAAACATTGACAATATTGCACTAAAATGGATGGAATATCAAATATCATCCACATTTTTTTCTCTTATTAAACATCTTGACAAATTTTAAATAGTGTTTCATATTTAGCTTTTACAACTGGTACATTTCACAACAGTGGTTTTATAAAGAGCTTCCAGGGGTCATTAGAAAAAGAAAAGTAGCGTATTTACTCTATAAGTCCATAAACAACCCAGTGACAGAATTTTTGACTCATTATCAAACTTCTAAAAGCAAAACTCTGATGAGATATGGATCAATGGTGCAATGGGGGTCAATGGTGTTCATTTTTGTTGTTTTAAGGGTCTTGATGTGAAACAAATCCGCAAAAGGATACTTTCATGTTGGTGCTGCTATTTAAACCAAAGCCACATGGAAAAATACTTCCTCAAAATGTTCATCTTCCGTTTTCAATTAAATGAAAAATTAATATTACTGATAATTGTCACCAAGTCACCATTAAACAAAATCCTCAACCTGAGAGGAATAAATAACTCTGAGATACCAGTATAAAGCATTTAGATTGTAAAAAGTTAATTTCAAAATTACCATAATTCAAAGAGAAATTAAAAATGTAAATAAACAATCTTTTTTATAGCAATCAAGGCTGAATGCCACTACATACACTTTGATTATAGTGTGTTGGTGTGTACTATCTGCTTAGGTACTTATTCCCCTGTTATACGCCTGCTTCCAAAGGGATCAATCAAGATTTATTTATAGCCTCATTATGTGTTCACAAAGCAACACACAACACAGAAACGGTGTACATGGGCTACAGCAGCATTGTGAAGGGTGAGAGTGATCGCCTCTGGTTGTCATATCCAACAGCTATAATTAAAAATAAGACTGACAATTTAATTTCCATACTGCCCAGTCCCCAGGTCAGCCATTAGGAGGGCACTTCTTCACTACTTGGATGGGAACAGAAGCGGTTCTGGCTCTTCTGGAGAAAAACGTTCATGATCCACTGATGATGATAGATAATGAGCTCTGCGAACATGGCAGTCACTTTTATTACCATCTAATTACATCGGCCCACAGGGGCAAGTCAATATAGATGGTCCTGTCAATGCATGACATAACAAAGAAGACATCTGTAAATTTCAGGATATTTTGTTAAAATTAAACAGATTTGTATTTCTTATAAACATTTTCCACCGGTAAAATGTATGCTAGAAACAGTCGACATTCAAGCGGAAGCCAGAAGGGATCGGTGGGGATCAATGGATCATAAAGTGGGGACATTGTGTAGCATTGAACTCCAAAATCTGCAGACTGTAAAATAGGTTTTAACCAGAAAAATGCATTGAGTGATGGCCTGGATTGAACAATTCCAGGTCACAAATTTAGCTAAGTTACACTCTCAGAATATAAATTCACAACCTTGATACAAATTCAGCCCATCCCCCTTATTCTTTCTCCTTGATTCACACATCTGGTCTAAAAGCAAATGTTCATTTATTTACATGTAAACAATGAAGAATGATTCTACGGGGCTGGCGAACACCAACCCATCAAGAAGGAGCCACAGTATAGAAAATTCCCTATAGAGTCACTTCACATTGCTGACAAAAAACAGGAACACATCGCAACAACGTCAGCAGACTGACCATTTTTGTGTATGTTCTATGAGTCTGGATACTTCAAGGAAACCAGGAGGTGTATATGAGGTAATAATAACAGTAAATAAAACAGGATGTGCTTATTACTCTCACTCCCTTACTCAATACGGCGGATTAGTTAGGGTGCTTTGATCAGGATTTCTGAGGCCTATCACCGATCACCAATCAGTGAAAGCAGAATTGTTTGATACCAATCACCGATTACTGATCACAGGGTCTATTTATTAATTTAATTATTCTTGGAAATACTGTATACTAAGTATTGACACTGGGAGATAAGACAGTGTAATGAATTGTCATTTATTGGCACATATCCATCCATCCATTTTCTTCTTTCACAAACCGGCATATTTCTAGTGCCGGGCCCAAGGCCAGATAAATGGTGAGGGTTGCGTCAAGAAGGGCATCTGTCAGAAAAACTGATATCAAGCAAATCACAAAAACAAATTTCAGACTGGATGGGGCCCTGGTTAGCAACGACCGCCACCAGTGCTGTTGACAAACAGGGTACCGGCGATGATTGGGCTATTGTTAGTCGAAAAAACAAGAGGAGGTTAACGCGTTATGAGGCAGAGGCAGAAGAGGAAAGCCAAGAGTGTAGGATTGAGAGTAGGCACTCTAAATGGCACGATAACAGGCAAATGTAGCTGGCTGACATGATGCAGAGAAGAAAGTCAGATTTTGTGTGTGTGCAAGTGTTCCATATCAAAGGGTAGCAAGACTAGAAGCATTGGTGCAGGGTTCAAACAGTACTATCCTGGTGTGGATAGGAAGAGAAATGGAGTAGGCGTGATCCTGAAGGAGGAGTTTGCAAAGAATTTTGTAGAGGTGAAAAGAGTGTCGGACAGGGTCATGAGGGGTGAAGCTGGAATTTGAAGGCGGGATGATAAATGCTGTCAGTGGTTATGTCCACAAGTTCGCTGTGAGATTGAAGAGAAAGAGAAATTCTGGAGGGAGTTGGATGAAGTGGTAGAGAGTATACCCAGGGAAAAGAGAGTGGCGAATGGAGAAGACTCAGTGGGCATTTTGGTGAAGGGAACAGAGGGGATGAGGAGGTGATGGGCAGGTTTGGTGTCAAGGAAATGAACCTGGACAAATAGTGGTAGGTTTTGCAAAAACATTGGACTGGACTATGGGGGGGGAGAAGGAGTACCCAGAGAGAACCCTCGATGACACAAGGAAAACATGCAAGGCACAGAAAGGCCTTGATCTGAGAATTGAACCCAGGACCTTCTTGCTGTGCGGGGACAGTGCTAACCAGTGCACCACTGAGCCCCCCTATTGGCACCTAACATGTCCAAGATATTCCACACTGCCTCTTCGACACTGAACTTAAAAGACAAAAGCTTCTGCTTCATAATTGGGTATAGAGCAGAACTTGACAAATATAGGAGTCCCGTGTATTAAAATAAATATTCTATAAAACTAATTATAATGGAACAAAACATAGGGTCGTTCTTTATCATTTTCCCCCCAACTCTAGATAATAATAACAAAAAAAAAGGCTATACCCATGCGACATTAGGTTAAATCATTTCAACTAACCTCCACTGGTTGCTGGTTACATGCAGTCATAATCAGCTGCATAATCAGAAAGAACGTCTTCTGGAGCCAAAATGCGCCCTAACATGTGTAAAGTACTGCTCGAGCTGTACACATACAAACCTTCCAGCGATTTCTGAGTCTCTTTACAGCTGGACATGCTCAAAAAAGACTTCCAAAGGGAGGAGGACTCTCTACATCTTGGGTGCACACAGGTTCCTGCATACTGCTAATGATTTGAATGTGACTGGTTTTACTAGCCTGACTGTCCCTGTATGCTCTGAAGAATGCTGGATAGCATGATATTTAAACATTAAAGTGAACAACTGAATAGAACTGAGTGTGCGAAAGATGTGCTGGTCGCAAACCACAGTGATAATCTGTCATCTAACATCTCACTGCTTTTATTTTTCCTCCCTATTTTCATTCAAACTGATCCACTGATCGAACATGTTTCATATCTGTTCAGTAGATCAGAATCACAACACCTTATTGATCCTGGGCGGGGGATTTGTTATATAACATATTCCTACAATCTTTTCACAGTAAAAGCATCCCACTGAGCTAATTTTATCATGTGAAGCAACAGCAGAAAGAAATCCTGGGTTTGCAGCCAGAGTGAAATCTGACTGAGAGCGATCAATAATGCTGATATGTCAAAGCACAAACAGGAATATATGAGTGAAACTGAAACCACAACCACACTGAGCGACTGCTGTTATCACTTGACTTGGCACGATACAGCAGCTAAATCAGATCGACTCTGGCACAAGAAAATGATAATAATAAGGAATAATATTATAATAAGATGGGTCAGTAAATATACTTACATTACAAGTTCTAAGTATACATGATGACTTCTATGTACAGGAAACTGAAATTGATAGAGAAATAGAAGCAGAAAATGAAAGGGAGGAGCACACAGCTCCAAAAATAGAAATATTATATGTGGCAGGCAATTCTGATTTGTGGTAGGCCTCCACAAATAAATTAAGGTATGGGAAATAAAGGAATGGATATAAAATCAATAATGGAAAACATATGGAGTAGCTTCATTGAATTGGCCTAAACTCTTAGTCATACTTACATAGTCAAGAAGGGTGACATGAAGTCTTTTATCACTTTTTTATGTAAATTCAATACACTTATATTAGCATGTCACCCAACACTACCTGCAAGCTGTAGAGGGGGCTCATTTCCAAAGCTCTTTTCAAAACCACTATTATTCTCCCAGTCAATAGTAATCCTGTGTTAATAAGGCTTAATGCACACTAATAATAAGAACAGGAAGAGGGCGAAGAAATCGAGGAATCAATAGTGCCGAAATGACCAAAGGCTCAACAGATATGTGCAGAGAGATCTTGTCAAAAGGTCTCCATAAATGCTGGGACTGGGCAACAAAATCAAATATATCACACTATTTTTGACCATATACCTTGATATTAATACTTAAATTGTAGAACACTCTGATAAGTACAGAAAATTACAGTTTATTTCAATGCAGCCTTTAAAACCAGGACAACACTTAAGCCATATCATGATATACCGATATCCAAAATCTACATATTCCAGTAGATTATGAGTCTTACATATTCTCATGTGACGATCGCGACATATATCGCATATCCTGCCGAGCCCACATTGCAATGATGGAAAATTTGAATAACTTTTTTTTTTTTCAACTCAAGGTAAGACTGTCTCATAAGATAATATAACCTATCTCAATTTTTGGAATAAAACAACTGGGCTGCAATTACTGTACAGAAAGAGACATTTTTGAATACTACATTAGACTGATATAAAACATGTATGATAACTCTGTTCCTGTTAATTATACATAAATGGAAAAGTTTGGCACAGTTCTGGCTTGGCCACAACTTCTAATATCTTAATATCATCCACTTCCTTAAAAAAAAAATGAAAGCATCTATTCGCGATATCTTTATTATTCAGGGGTTTTCATGCAGGTATGTACGATAACCCCATGAACCACCGTGTCATCTGTCATTTTGCTGATCTGAACCTATAGTCAGCTTCCTGACCAGCGTGGAAGCAGTGACTCACACCACACTGCAGGCCCAACCATCCGGTCAAGAACGGGCAGCCCTTCCATCTTTGGCCAACACACACATACACGTGTCGACGTGTCAGGGGCTTAGAAAGCCTGTGTTTTGTTGAGCCTGTCGCTGAAATTGGTTTCCATTAGCTCCACTGTGCTTATTAACTTTCCATTGATGCGGCAGCACGTTGACGTCAAGCAGTGTCCTTCACGGAGACGCAGCACCCAGTCACCTGCTGGGGAGTTCAACAAGTGCATGCGTGTACAAGGCAGGGAGAGGAAGAGAAGGAGACAGTGCATGTGTGTCTGTGTGTGTGTGTTCGAGAGAAAAGGAGAGGAGCGACTTACTGCACAGTGCAATGATGTGGCTGCTGTCTTCGTGGACAAACTTCTTAGTCACTGCTTCCTCCATAATCTGCTTCACCTGGGCACAGGAGCAGAAAACAGAATTTGTTACGTTGCCTAAGATGACTGCTATTGTTTTTTCTTGGATAGAAAGCATTCGGATTACTCAGGACATCTGGGGAGGGTTACTTGGCAGGCTTTCATACCTGAACCAAAGGTCTGAAAACAATCCTAAGGTTTTTGCTGCATGGTGTTTTGTTAACACTTTTCCCACCACTGGCAAGATTTTTCCGCATTTAATACGCAATGCCTCCACACCACAACTGGTTTTTGCACTTTTATAATATGGGGAGTACTGTGACGCATCTTGCGCAATAGTACAACATATCTGGGAGGAAAAACAAGATTAAGTCACAAACGAGTTTGGAGGGAAGAATTGTTACATTCATGCTAGTGACAGTGACGAGTGCAGCCACAGAAGTGAGGAAGACAGCAAAAAAAAACAATTTTTTTGCTTGCATTTTTTTGTCAGTTTTTTGTTTGAAATGTTGCTTTATTGATGAAAATGACCAACTTTCAAATGTTGATAAAAATGTAATTTTTCTGTAAAACCTGAAGCGCTGTGCTTTCAGTGCAGCTTGAAAGATGAGTGAATTTGGTCAAAAGTGAGCAAAAAAAAATTTAAAAATAACACAGATGGTGAAGGGCTAACCATGAGCCCAACAGGGGCTGCGAATCATTATACTTTTTATTGATTGGAGTGGTGTTTGTCTTCTGACGTCATGTGAATGAAAAACACTAAACATTTTATTATTATTACTATTATTCCTCAGATCAAACTAAAAAACAGCTATGAAACAGGTTAGCTTTTAAAGCATATTTCCCAGGTTTTATAACCAAGAAATGGGAAGAAGCATTTAGTTTCTACACTCTCCACCTGTTGAACTATTAGCTTATTTAAACCAGAACTTAATCATCACCAACATCACTGCAGCTTTCCAGTAAAATACATTATGCAATTATTTATTGTTTTTTTTCTTTGTCTTCATCATCAGATAAATAGTCATATTTTGTTTTATTTCACTTGTCCAGGCTACTAATATTATGGGTGTAAAGTGCAAACTTGCCTTTTCATCACAGCTACCACAGTCAAAGTACTATAGTCTCAGGATCACAAGCAGTAAAAATACTGATGCATCCCTAACGATTAGACGTTGTGATTTATTTGTTCACTTTTTCAAATAAATTATGAAACAAGTGAATTTTTTGACAATTTTTTGAGATGCACTAGTAAATCACCACAGGTAACCATAAAACACAACACAAAATTTCTACATGATCGCCACAGTGATGCACTGTTTTAAGTCAATTACATGTTTTTTGTGCCTCAGAATTCAGACTGCACAGGCAGAAAATCTAAGACAGGGTAGCTCACACTGTTTGACAAGTTGTTCCTGGGAAGAGCAGTGCAGAAATGCAACAAAAAAGAGCCAAGGACAAGCATAAAATGCTGAAAAACATGCATTTCCAAGCCCACACAAAACGCCTCCAGCCCCACTACTGGCCTGTCCCATTATCTGATGTGAGCATTTTTCCAATTAAATGTTGCATTCACAATCATCAGTGTTTCCCCTCCCATTCAGAAAGCTTGTCCTGCTCAAGGCACTGACACACACCTGCAACCTTCCTCTCAGAGGACACATATAGGTAAGGTTTGTTTAAAAATAAATAAAAACAAACAATAGTAAACAATGCATCTTCGACTACTGACAACACAATTATTAAATTATGGGAAATACTGATCTTAACCTGCGAATGAAGTATTTACTGAATGTATAAAAAATAAATCTAGTGGAAAAAAGTAAAATATTAACCTCTAATGTTTAGGGAACATAACATCAGTAAATTGTCAAAAATATGTATAATATCGTAGTTGATCCCTCTGACTTCTGTCAGTGTGTTACAAGAAAATTATTTATTTATTTATTTATTTAAATCATGCAGTCTCCTCTTAACATTGTGACAGCTACTAATAACAACCCAGACAGTGTTGCCCAAACATCTGCACCACCAACTTCCAATTAATATCTTGACATTGTGGAAAAATTCAAATGAGTCTTTCGGCTGCCGTCTATTTTGTCTGGGGAAAAGAGCCTGAGTGAGTTCAACTACAGTGACTCAGTCTAGTGTTCGCTTGTCTAAGTTCGCTCTCTCAGTAGAATTAATAGTCGTCAGTAATTAATCCAGGACCTGTCTGACACCTCTGCCCTGTTTGGGTCTAACTGAAGAACAGGATTGTTTTAATTGCTTGGTTGTTTGATAATAAAGCTCTAAAGACAGGAACGCTCAGATTTAATTTTTCCCTGTATTACCGAGGTGAGGGTGGTTGTAGACCTGCCATGTTTGTGTCAGAGAAAATTGTGAAGTCTGAAGCTCAATTTGATGATGAGGATGATATGCTTCCATTCCTAATTAAAGTTTGGGGAAGGGAGGGCAAAATCGCCCATTTTATACTGCCAGCAAAAGTACTGGCAAAGTCCAGAGACCATTTTGTGACATGAGATGCTGTGAGTATGGGAGTAACAATATATCAAGTCCCAGATTCAGATTCAGAATCAGATTTTTGGAGACAGTATGGGCTGTAGATACTTCAGCTTTTTCTCAAATAAAATGGAACAAGAGTGTGCTTGTCTTTTGGTGCTCAAATTGCCAGTAAATCACACTTAAAAACTCAAATGCATATCTTTCCTAAAATCATGACCCAGGTACACAAGATAATCAACAGACATTTTTTAAGAGCAGGTTTATGATGGAACCTTTATCAGGAAAACTGAAATATTAACTGGACCTTCACCTCATGAACATCTTCATCCGCTGCCCTATCGTCCCATGTGCAGCTCTCAACAGAGAAGAGAAAAAATGAGTAAATCGCTAAATTAAGATTTACTAGTCTGAGGTAGCATCTTGCTTGCCCTGGAAAAGAGCCCAGCTGAATGTCCAAAACACTCCCAATAAAACTAAAGAAGAGTTTAAGAGCTAAAGAAGGAAGGATGGAAATGGAGTCAGGACATTCAGATGGTCCATCAGGTTCAGTTTGTAATTGAGAACGGTTAGGTGTACTTGTAGCACTGCAGCAGATTGCTCTTAATCAGTGTTAATTTGGTCAACTGTATAGATGGGTCACAGGAACCTTTCAGTTCCTTGATCAAAAAAACCTGGAACTTCTTTAAAACCAAAGTTAGTGTTAGATTATTAGTTTTATTTAGTCTATTCTTTTCTTCTAGGTTTTAATCTTTTGAATTTTGTTTTATTAGTTTGTCATTTTGAGCTTTGTACTGTATATCAACATGTATCTGATAATATGAATTTATACATAAACTAAACTAAACTAGTAAAAAGTTACTACATTTTCAGTCAATTTTTCATCTACCTTTTTTCTTGGAAAACTAGCAATGCAGGCTAACTCCATCTATGCTAGTAGAACTAAGGTTACAACATGTAACCTGATTTAAGTTTGTTCATTTTAGAGCATTTCAGCTCTCAGCCAAATGAAAAGAAGTGACTCAGCTAATTTAGAGACAATATCCAACGTCAAAAAGCTAGCATACATGTCATGTTAACAATTCCAAGCTGCCCCCTCTCGCCAGCACCAGAGATGCTCACGCTCATGTAACATTAACAACAGGGCAAACTTTACTGCAGCTGTGAAAGACGTTAGCTGGCTGTGGCTGAACTGTTTTGGTCCTAATTTACACTTGGAAATGACATATTCAATGCGTTAAAGATTATGTAGTCTGAGCTATGAACCTGTGCAGCAACATTGTGAGTGGCTGAAGTGAAGACATCTGATGAAAGCACAAGCAGAGCATCTTTCTTGCAGCATGAGCTCAAAATGGTAAGCTACAAAAGTTATAATAATGATCTAACTGTAACAATATTGCATAACCTGGTACTGCGCCATCCTCAATCACAGATTGCAGAGGAAATCCACTTTAGTGCGACGGACCTACTGGAAACTGGAATTTAAGTGACACTCCTAAATTTTAACTTGTGTAATTTAACTTGTGTATAAATTTCAAGCCTAGATTCTTATCTATGCAATGCTGCTGTTCTATACTTACAGTATATAGCACTGCAGCTGAGATCAGTAACTTTGAATTAATATTAGTATCGTTAAATATAATTTAACGATACGGTAATATTTACCATTAATTTACTGTGGCAGAAACAGCAGGGTAGTGCACCTTCAAATGTCTCTTCAGGTAAGTCACATTCATCTTCATATAAAGCAACAAAGCGTCTCTGGTCCCTCAGTAATTTCATATATGAAGTATTCATGCTGAGAGAATCGGGATAATGAAAATTACAGAACGTATCAATACCCTGTTTTACGAAACTTTTCCGACTTGTTGTGCCTACTGGACCAGTGTCATTAGCTAACAGATCAGGTTAACCTGCCTTTTTACAGTTCCTCTCTTAGCATACAGCTATGATACATTAAATTCAATTTTATCAATTGAACATCTACACACATAAGTAGGCCCCAAATCCTGAACTACTGTAATTATGTTGGATGCTTATCCAATTATCTATCAATATATCGATCTGTTGAATCACAGTCATATTCGAACACTTTACGTTGAAATCTTTATTTCAATTTCAAAATGCCATGCAGAGTATAGCCACTTCAAGAATAAACTGAAACTTTTGCATTTTTAAAACACCATTCACATTGAATCTCCTTATCTACCATGTTGATTACAGCAAGACACCCAGGAACTCTGCATGTTTGCCCAATCAGCAGAGCTATCTAGTTGGCGACATCACTCTTTTCTAATTTAACTGAAAATAGATTGCACCTTAAAAATCAATCATCATCCAAAATTGACAGATTGATCACCTCTAAATCTGGCTTTTAATACTATCATACTGGCCTCTGGCTGACCACAACCTCTGTGCAAATAGATCCATATATTTACCAACGGATATAACTCTCTGCTACGAATCACAGCAATGTGATACACAAGGGTCAATACCTTCATCTCAGTGGGGATCACAGTGAAAGTGAATCGACTGTGTGTTGATAATAAACCAGTTAAATTACTGCTGGCTGTCAGGGATTACATTGGATTTGGAGTTTGTTTGATTAAGTAGAATAAGAGGAATTCGCACTACAATATGTGTTTAATGGCGTGCTGTACACTGAAAAGAACAGATACTTTCAGTCACTTGGACACTAATACCATCGGATGTGTTGTTACTAGGCATAAACAAGCAAATTGTAGTTGTAAACATTTATACATTTTTAAGAGATATTCTTGGGATGAAAACCTAATCTCAGTGGACAGAAACCGGCAACCTACCACCAGAGGGCAATCAACATGTTTTGGCTTTACTTTAAGGGAGTTCTCATGCCATCCATCTTTATTAGTGCTATCACTCTTAGTCTATAATCCAATTCAAATGTAATCCCTTGTTTTTTTGTAAAACCAGAATTATATTTGAATTTTTATGCTCAAATTATCTTAATAATATTCACTATGTATATCCATGAACACTTAACAGTTGTCGATGGCTTCAAAGTAAAGAAGTTATGACCACAAACAACATAATTGATTTCAAGAGAACCACCTGCATCATTGCACATAGTTTATCTATAATTAAACTGTCTGGTTTCTTATTGTGCAAATTTGTGATTTTACAACATCTGACATGCACACAGACAGAGACACAGGTAGGCCGTACTCACTGCAGTTACAGTTTTCTCCTCGCGTTGTGTACCAGCAGCCCAGACATCTCCCTACTTGTTTTCTGCATTGTAACTACCCGGAATACTGCCTACTTACAGTAGGATTAAGCCGGATGGCAAAGCGTTTTAAAAGAGGCTGCTGCCACTGCTCCAAGGCAGCGATGACCGCAAGGTTATGCAGTAATCATAACGTTCAACCAGCTGGAAGTTCAGAGCGGCAGAGCAAAATCTGTGCACATCTGTGCCCTCATTGAAATGACTACAGGCAGCCTAAAAGGTTTTTGTTTCCAAAATGTGGGTAAATTACAGGACAAGACAAGCATAGTGCTGTTCAGGAATGGTAGCAAACAAATTTACACAATTATTAAGTATTTCAGCATTTGAATATTGAGTTCTCAACAATTCAAATTATTTTAACCCCGAAATTCCTTCCAACAGCCCAAATCTATATACAGTCAGTGGTACAAACTCAGTTTGTTTACTCCAGAGACTCTGGTCAATATGATTGCTGCAGTCTAAATGACAAAACTTTGTCTGACTTCACATCTTCAAACAACTCGAGAACTCAACAACGTTTGTTAGTTTTCTTCATTACCTTCGTTACAGCGGTTTAACTTAGCAAGAAGGACTATCTGAGCCCTGCAGGACTAATTACTCAAATTGAAACTATTGTACCACTTACCAGCTTGTGCCGCTCTGTAAATGTGTGTTGTTCTTGGCCGTTTTTATTTCTTCACACATATGTCCTTCACTCACCAATAATTCGGCAGCCACAAACATACATACACAGATGTGCGTTTGTTTGGAACCCATCATTTAGTTCCAGGGATGACAGTAAAATAACAAGAGATAGTTTGTGTATGTCAAACGGCTGAGAGGAGCCGGATAACGCTGAAACTCGGATATTTCCGACGCTTCTTAAAGGGACAAAGGGAAAAGCTCATTAGCTACCTTGCAGTTACATAAGAACAAATTTGGTTTCATTTAAAGGTCATCTCTGAGGAAAACAACAGAACATCAGCAGTGTGTTTCTTTTGGACACAGAGGTGAAGAGTTTCCCTGATACTAATAAGATGTTTAATCTTCCAGAAAAAGAAAAAACAGCAAACAGGAAATGTGCAACACGTTCAGTTTCAGTCGTCATTTGTCTCTGACCAGTAGTCACATTTATGGATTTTGAAAGAGTACATTGGGCTTGAGGAGAGAGAGGAAAGATAACTAGTTTGTTTGGTCTATAATACATAAAAGTGGATTTAAAATACAAGCTTGCAGTTTGAACTAATAAAGAAGTACCACATTACAACATCTAACATTATTCTAGGCTTATACTGTATTTATTTTAATTATGTAGCATACACTTCATAAAAGTCAAAGACAAATACACTTTGCCAAAGCTATTCTTTTTTAATAATTATTCTTGTTTGTTCTAGATTGCTTGTTAAAAGGCCCGGCACAGCTACACAAGTGTTTTCATTTGTAGCTCATTAGATCTGTGTTTAGATTAAAGACAGAGAAGAGCTGCAAACAGGATTATGTGATGACAGTTTGACTTTGTTATAGTAAGAAAAGCACGAGAGTTACTAACATTAACAAGGACATATCAAAATGTATTATATAAAAAATGACATGGACAAAGACAGAAAACAGCAACAGCAATCGAGGACAGTCTGTTGAATCAAAGATACAGGTATACTCTGAGTGCGCACAGCCTATAAATTAAGACCACTGCATGAACTTTTAGAGACATAATACAGCCTGGTCGCAGTAAAAGACAAGTAGGAATAATACGTTAGACTCCCATATTCTTCAACCCATTTCCTGGTCTTCAGGCTTTAAAAGTTACCATAGTACATCTTCTTTTCACTCTGTTACTCTGATATGGCCTACAGTTGCTAGGACAAGGCGGGGGCAAGTCAAATTTTTGAAATCTGTTGCTTTTCATCACTAACTACTCTCTAAATGCAAGTGTCTGATAACATGGAGTAAATACCTATGGTGAAACACCTGTGTGTTTTTGATTCAAAAACTGTACAGCTAATGTATCAATCAAATGTTTTTACAGTCTTTTTTTTTCTCTTCTTCTCTACTCCTGTTGCATCCCAGACACTGAAGTTTACCAAAGACAATTGTGTAGACTTATTTCAAACTATGGATTTCATACTATGGAAGTCTGCTAAATCATCAGATGTTTTGTTGGAACAAATCTACAAGAATTTGTTTCTCCTCTGAACTGAACCAAACTCTGATCATGTAGGTCATGTTAATAAGATAACAAATGTCACATTCCTGCATGTGTAAAATTCTTCAGCAGGTCAGCAACCCCGTGGTCAAGTCGGACAACTGGGAGCAGTTATGTGTCACAACAGACTGTGACAATTACGTGGTCAGTGGATTCGTTGCTTGTAAGTGTAATAAAGCGTTAGCCTTTGATAGCCCCAAGATAGACGTCATCCCAGAGGAAACAATTCGACAAACTGCAGTGGCACAGTAGCTGCTGCGACAACCCAGTAACACAACTCTCACAACCTGTGTGTTTAATCGTGACCCATGGGTTGGGTCAGCGACTAACTGGTCGGTTCTGTAACTGAGCTTTATGGGGGGGGGGGTTAAAACTGGACCTGTGCAGGACTATAGCCTAAAAACATTGCAATATTATTTATATTGCCCAGCCCTACTTTATTGTATGACTTGATTGATTCTAGGCTGTCTTTTAATGTGCTTTTAATTGCTTTTTGATTTTCTGTAAAGTGTCTTTGAATAGAAGTTGAAAAGCACTATAGAAATAAAAAGTATTATTATTATTATTATTATCCTTATTATCATCATCATCAATAAATTCACAAATGGTATGAAAAACTATATGCATTTTTGTCTCAATAATGCTTGAAAAGGTAATCACATGATTTGGCAGTAATTTTTCTGCTAAACAAATAATTTTTCCAAATAACTGTAAATGGGTACAAACATCCATCATCAACATTCATTTAAATACAGTGTAACTACTCCTAAGTATGTATTGATGTGTTTTACTTTGGACTGTTGTGTTAATGTCTCTGTGTGTTGTGGTCAATTATTTGCTTTATTCTGAGAAGCCACAATATGATATGGTTCCTCCATATGTTATCAGCTATTGTTAAGACGACAACAGAGACACAGCAGCTAATGAGGTAATTATTCATGTCCTAGCAGGGATGATGATGAGGAGGATGGCAGCTGCGGTAATGCTGTTGTGAAGGACGAGTTAGTGGAATATATACATCTCCACTAATCCTATTAGCAGCTCGGCCTCCAAACAAAAATCCACCATCAAACAATGAAGACCTGCAATCATTTCCTGTCCTGTGTCAAATTAACTTCTTCACATACTTTCCTTGTCACAAAAATTAAGTGAAAATAAAACATTTAACCCCAGATTGGAAAGTATCAAGTGGATATCAATTCAGTTTAGAGGCTCTCTAAAGGCTCTTTCAGTGAAGGTTATAAAATAAGACTGCAGTGGAAAGAAATAATTTAGTCCTGGAAGAAGTCTGAGGGAGAAGTTACCCAACACACTGCTGCATAATGATAGAATATTTCTTATGGGAGGAGGCAACTTAATGCTGTTTGGCTGAGAGTTGCAATATGGCAACCGAGGTCGCTCACTGAGGAAATGCTATTAGAAAAATGGAAGCCTATGGCCTGTGGCTTCCCTATATTGTATTGATGTTGACTGGACCAGAAGAGATTTACTGAGTTTCAAGTCTTCTTTCCTCACCGTAGACCAATTGTGAAAAGGTTTCTTGGTTGTCTGTCAAAAAATGTGCAGATATTGATTATTTCTAAATTTAAAGGTTAAGTTAAAGGTTAATTTTAAACGTGTACGGCTATTTATTTTGATTTAAACCCCTCAAAGGCAATGAATTTAGGTGCAAAATAATTAAATACGCATTATTATAGTCTTATAAAAATGGACCGTTTGACCAGTCTGGAATGGTAAATGGACGGTTTTTAACATGATCGGATGTAATCGGAAATCGGCCGAGTATCTCGTACATTTCCGATTACGAGCCGATCAGTTCTACACATCAAACTGATGATATTTTTACAATCCATACAAGCTAATATAGAGTGGGTGCGATTAGGCAGCTAAAACAGGAAAGGGCAGCAATACGCCAACACATCATCTAGCCTGCCTATTCAAAGCCCATGAATCTTACACACTCGCCACACATCACACGAGCAGTGGGCAGACAAAACATCCCAGCCGCACGTTCACGTGCATCCACACGCTAACATAAACATGTCGGTAGTGGGGAAGTTCTTCAGTGTGAGTAGATAAGACACAAAGTCCCAATTTGTTATCCATGTAAAGCCAAAGTAAACCACGAAAAAGGAACATGGACAGTTAAAACATCATGAACCAGCTAGCGTTGGCACTATGCAAAGTTCAGAGCTAGCAACAAGCCGGCAAGGTAGCACCGAAAAAAGCAATTACAAGAAAAAATATGGAATTCATGACCCGGACAAACAGCAGTTTTCCATAGTTTAGGAAAGAAGCTTCAGAAATCTGATAAATTACCTCAGCCTAAAACACACAATACCGGGAAGGTGTTATTTTTCAAACGTTGCATTACCGGAGTTACGCTCAGTGGGTGGACAAAGATATCCAGCAGAAATAACTATAAATTAAATTAACCATAACTAATATTTATAGTTCTTTCCAAATCCAGAGCACTAATTATAAGAGTTGTTTAAGTCAATTGTATAATTTCTTTATTGAAAATAGAATTTTGTATTGAAGAAAAGTTGATTTTTGTTTGCACTGATGGCTAAACCATATGTTACATCAATCCTCTGGGAGCATTTGAAGTCACAGCATAACCACCCCTGCAGCCGGAACCATGCCCAACAAGGTTTGGACCGATATCAACCTCACCCGCTACCTGAAAGAGGACCCAACAGATTCTAACTCAGACCTGCTCAGTTGGTGCCGCCACAACCAGGGTAGATCTATTCACCTGAATGTACATGTGCATCTGCGCAACCAGCGCGCCATCGGAGAGTTTTTAGTACCGCAGTGAACACCATCACTCCTCTCTTCTAAAGGTCAATATTTTAGACATTATAGAATATAAGAGACATTATACTTTAGGGTCACTGTCTTGTAATGTGTTAGATTAACAATTTCTTTGAAAAAAAAAATAGGCGCTTCTCTTTGCACTTTCTTAGGACGGGCTATTATTTTGCACTTAAACGTTTAACCTGAGCAATATTATTTATTTTTTCTTTATTTCGTAATTACATTTGGTACACATAAGCTCAGTTTTTATTTTCTTAATGGAAGTAAATGTGGGTGTATCCCGTTCTCACTGCGCAGCTTTGTCGCATTTGTTAATGAAAGGATAAATGTTTTTAAAACCGTCTTCCGTTGAAAAAAAATTTTGATGTTTCTACTAGTCACATAGCAGAAGTACCATCATCAGATCAAAATTTCAATTTGTCAAAGACTTTAACCAAAAATGGCCAAAACTCATGACAATCCCTCCTATCCCAGCTATGCTTATGACTAATGCCGCTTATGACTAATGCCAAATTTGCTAATATAGCTTTGCCCATTAATCCAATACTCAAAAGTCAAAAGAAAAAGAGTTGCAAAGTATTTTGGTAATCAATTAATTGAAAGAGTGGTTCTTCCAAGTAAAAATATCAAATATTTGATGGACGTTTTTTTGATATTTCATAGACTAATCAATTAAACATGAAAACAGTAGATTGGTCGTGGTAACATAAAAGGGAAAGGTCTGATCTTTCATTTACTTTTACGTTTTCTGTACAGTAATTATTGCAGGCTCTGTTTTAACCAGAACTGTAACCACTGTGAAAAACTGTTTCTGACAGCCAAAAATAATAAAAACTACATTAAAAATACAATATGTTCAGAAAACAGGACCTCAGGATAAAAGCTGATCCAAGACTACTTTTAAGGCACCTGGCGCTACCATGTATTCGGTCTGTATTCGGTATTGAGGACATGTTTGAGATTCAACCACTCACACAACATTTGAAAGGAGTCTGTGGTTACAGTCTTACTGCAACCATCAATTCAACCACCGTAGTCAACTTGGTTCACCTGAGAGAGGAACAAAATTAGCCAACATTTTTATTGTTTCGTTTCTCCTGCTTGCCCAGATCTACTGCTTTATTGTCCAAACACAGGAAGTATCTTCCTTTATTACTGGTAAGCGCAATGCTGCCACTGCTTTATAAAAATGTCACATTTGGATAGAAATATTATACCATTCAGAGCATGGAAGAAAGCTCCACTCACAAGTGGTCACTCAGGATGCATGTAGAGACGTGAAGCCATGTGCGAACCACTTACTCAGGGTTGCCCAACATGATTGGTTCAGTCAGGACCCGAGGTGATACCAGGTAACAACAGCCCTAAATATACTGAAACAAGTAAATACTGCATATATGATGTGATGACAGAAGGCCAGGTTTAAATGTTTATGCAAGTCATCAACTTACATATAAAATTATGAGAGTTGCAGAGCAGTTTTTCTGTCATGAGAGGCTGTTAATGTGAGCTTTCCCAGCCTCTCTCCAAAGAAAGCCGTGACACAATTTCAGTAAACCCAATCATGCTCATCGTTTCGCTTCCACTGATGGCTAAATGTAAGGGATAATGAATTATCCTCGCAGCCTGTCATTGACTTCCATGCATCATCTTTACATACTGTAACTGTGACACCAAGATCACAGCGGTGCCTGCACTCTCTCAGTCATCTATCATTATCACATCCATCAGAGCTTTGGTTCAATGACACCAAAGACTCGTCAAAAATGCACAGTAATGAGGTGCTTTCTTTCACATCGTCTTGCCAAAAACTGACAGCTAAATTGTGGTGTATTACAGTCAAAATGACTGAGTCACCGTGATCCGCATGTTGAACTTCACAAGTTAAAGAAATGATGAAAGAAGTGTGTCTCTAAAACTGTATGAATTAAACCTCTTCAGCTGGCTTTGCTCTCAAGGCAGTACTCTGTTGGACAAATTTTATGACCTGCTACTTCCAATATTCTTTGAGGAAATAAAGTAATGTAAATCTGTGGGTCCTTAATAAACCTAATTTTTTGCTCTGCAAATGTTTCTAACAGAGCAACTGCTACAGGTTCAGTATTGAGTGAACTGAAGATACAGTTCTTGCATTTACTATCAAGTATTAACCGTTCGTCCCTGCATGGATTGCTGCTCCAACCGTCTTCTACATTAGAGCTCTTCTGTACAAATAAAAGGATCCTGATGGTAGCAGATGAAAACAGATGGAGAAAAGCTGACAGGGCCGCCTCTCCGCTGTAATACTAATCGTCAACTGATGCAATTTAACGTTGTTGGGAGCTGCTAAAGCTTTCAGTTGCCAAGCAATACTGAGATAGCAGAGTGGCGCTTAAAGAGACTAGGAGCTTTAAACCACAAGCTAGTGGGCTTTGTTCAAACCAAAGACCTGTTTCCTGTGCTTGAAAATGTCAGAAGGCATTGACTAGCATCTCCTGGATGAACTGAGGCCAATCGCTCCATTGATTTTCATACTGGATACACATGGAGACTAAAGCAAGGATCTATGCAGAATGTCGCATTTTTGGAAAAACTACATTCGAAAAACGACGGATCAATAAGTTTCTTAAGCGGCAGCAACTGGTTTGCATCAGGGGAAATTGATCCCAGCCTAAAACCCAATTAGATTCACTGGTTCTGGATTGATATTATGTGCAAAAAAAGAAAATGGACATATTGAAGTCTCCAAAAAACACAGTCTGAGCTAAACCATGATTGGTCAGATAAGCAAAAAAAGCAAGGCATTGCATTGATAAAAGCTGGCAGTTATAAATAAGCTTAAAATGGCATGAAACAAGCAAATGTTATGATATGGAAATGTTTTCGGAAACGGAAATTGAGAAAATGTAAAAATAATATGATTATGTCATGAGAATGCCCATGAGACATCAATAATTTAAATCTTGATAAACAACCCACTGTCTCACAAATTTGTTTCTTTAAACCGGGAAGAATTAAGAATTTTATGCTGCTGTCACGCTGATTGAAGGTCTGTGTTTAAAGATGCAGCTCGGAGCATCATTCAGTGGCCCAGTGACCCCAGAATACAATATTCCTCCTTATTTCCCAGACGAGCTTTGTTTAGGAGACACAAAGTCCCGCTGCCCGCAGACTTCCTGAGAACTGAAGCTACTGTCCATGTTACAGGCACTGTGAGGATTCAAATGTTTAAGACCCAAACTGGTCGGTTAACGTTTTATGGCTGCAGGAGGACAGTAAAGTATTTAGCCTAAATATTAAAGCTGACACTGAGATCATTCAGCAGCAACAGAGAGCTACGGTATTTCTCAACCTAAGCCCTATTTTTCGATCTTATACTTTCACAAAATTAATCAATATACACAATGGGCATAGAGAGTTTAATGAACTGAAAGTTGTAAAAACTTCACATAGCGAACCTGCGGTCCCCGGATCACAGAGGGCTACTGTGCCCTGGGGTTCCCCAGATTTAGAGGCTTGCAAGACAGGCTTTACAATCACAAACACTTCGCAGTGTGGCCTAAACACCTGACCAACGACTGTGTTTCCATGTCAGCACCTGTTTGTGTTGGCGCTTTACAGCTGTATTTTAGCCTACATCAGGTTCAAGAGATGTTATGCTGCATGGTTTAAACAACCTTTTACAGATAAATTAAAGGCATATTTGTGCATTAGATTATAGGGCACTAGCCACTACAGTAAATCGTACATACATTTTTGCATTTGTGGCACTTTATCATTATTATTATTATTTATATTTTGTTTGGGTTTGAAATTTGCATTTCTTATGAGAAAATGCTTGATAGTAAATGGCTGAAAGTTTATAGAATGTTATGGTTATCGGTAAATTAAACTAAAGGATTAATCAGCCAAATAGAAAACAACTGTTAGATTAATCGAAAAAATAGGAAAAAAAAAATCATTAGCTTCAGCCCTATTGGAGTTTTTCTTAAAAAAAAAAAATTCCAAATGTGACTAAAAATGATGACAATTTCACTCAGTCAGATGTTTAATCAGAAACGTTAAGATTCCTGCAACACACCGCTGAGACATTAATTATCTCCGTGGCTTCTTCCTGCAAGGACAGGGAAAGTCCAGCCTCGGTCTCAAAACATTTTTTAGATTATGTCAGAGCTTTCTTGGCTCCAGCCTGTCTTGATCTCACACTCTGACGAGTCTCAAGTGACAAAGTGTTTCTTATTTCAATTTGTCCGTCTGACACAACTGTCTTTGCGTGATTTGGCTCCGTTCATGTGTGTGTTAAATTGGATGTACAAAGACAAATACCGAGTGATTTAAATGATGAAGTGACTCCCACAACAAGCAACACTAAAACAATATCATAAAAAAGAGTGAAACTGGACCGATCGGTGCCTCTGTTCTCGGCATCGACTCCGACTCAGCCCGGAGCACTTCTTTTAAATGATGGGAAGGAAATAAACACCGAACACAGATAAACTTCAGCACCAATTTTGGTATACTGAAGAGACAATTCACCCTTAAATCAAAAATACACATTTTTCTTCTTACCTGTACTGCTGTTTATCCATTGAGATAGTTTTTTGCAGTTTTGGGCAGATAGAAAGCACCAAAAAAATGTATTTATTTGCAGAAATTAATACCTGGTTAAAATAACTGTTTACACATTAAATTGTTTCATGCATGGAACAGACGTTGTTGCAAAGAGACATTGTTGGAGGTTTTTCATGTGTTATCTAGTGCAGTGGTTCTTAAATATTTCTTTTTTTTTTTTCTTGGATTGAAAGATTGTGATTCATTCATCGATATTTTTCAGTGAGGACAACATCTCTCTAATAGTTTTATATAGAGGCTTCTGTATAAATCATCTTGTATCATTTAAAATGTCAGAGTGGACAAACGGTGCAGACCCCCTGTGATCTTTGGCTCCCTTCGGGGGGCCTGGATCCCATGTAAGGAACCACTATTAGAGCCATCTACATCCTAGGGGAAAGGAGGTGAACATCTCTACAGCCAAAACAATATCGATGAATAAATAAAAGTTTCATTACAGGTAAAAATATTTGTTTTCGATTCTGCACATCCCTTAAAGATTCGTGTGTACTTTTGTCTCTCGTGTCCCATCAGGAAACACTTTTTACGGCAGTTGCACTGGTTTCACTTCATTAAACCACAAGTCATGGTGAATCGTTCAGCACCAAATGAAACCTTGATTACTTTAAGTCCCTCCGGTAGTTAAAGTGAATAAATGCGCTGCCTCTTCTTGTAAAAGTTATTATTATCTTCTGTCTCTCTTGATATCGTTTCCCCTGACCTTTCTGCTCGCTTCATAATGACGAATCGTCACATTTACACGCAGCTCAGACTGGGGTGTACAGTCGGTGAGCCACACCTCGGGTCAGACTCACGACGGCGCTGCCTTTTAATTCACACTGACATTTCAGAGCTGGGAAAATCTTCCCAGTAGTGACTTTCAGTAAGGCAAGCAGTGAGGATTACGATGGGAATGGGAAGAGAGGTTGAGGGAGTAATGATTTATTCCTCGCTGGAGAAGTTTGAGACATTTATCACCGGGAAGGGAAAAGCCTGTTTGGCACTGTTTGATCTGGGCAGCAATTACAACCAGCACAGAAAATATCCTGTTTTTTATAGATGAATATTTGATTTTAAGGCCATTTGATTGAGGGTCTTGTACAGATGTATTGTATGGGCTGGAGAACAGCTGAAAATTACATTTCAGAATAAAGCTCTCTAAATGTATATGTTTCTCAATCTGAAGTATTCATTATATATGTATGTTAATATAGTATTTATATTGGACATTTGATAATGTTTGATCATGTAGGCGTAGTGCCTGCTACGTATTATAATTACAGCCCTGCACTGAGGCTTTGGGATTTCATTAAAACACTTCATTGAGGTTTGTCTGCATCTTGGGAAAAAATATTTAATCATAAATTTAATTTGATATAATGTATATTACAGCAAACATGCATTCGAGATGATACTAAATATATTGTGGGTCTGACAGGTTCAATGTAAGGAGACAACATTATGGAAATCATTTTCCGATGGATACTGATATTTAAAGTAACAACTTAGCCAATAACTGCTATCGATACCATATCGATTCAGAAATCGTCTGAACTTCTGCAACATTAAGCCCCACTCCCACGAGTCGACGGGATTGGTTCGTTAGGTTTTCCACGTAGAAGACCCAAGCTGTGTGAATTTATTTGCACACTGTCGTTCGTGCATTGCACAATAAAAGCATAACTAAAAAAATTGTATAAAAAAAACACCATACGGTTACTAAAAAAACAAATCAAAATGTGATTTTCATCAGAGGAACCAGGTGTAGGAAGGCAGGTGGGGTCATTGCAAAAATGATGAGACACAAGAGATTATTATTAGCCACCGGTGTCAGTGAATGCCTCCTTATTTCCCCCATGATATAAATCAACCACACCAATATCGGCTGAAACCGATATTGTGTCGACAAATCGGTGCATCGTTAAGTTTAATGAAAACTTTTGAGTTGAATTGCTTGAATATTTTAATAAATCTATATAATCGTGTAAGAATATTATTGTAGTTATTCGTGTTTCAAACCGGGAAGTGTTGGCCAACTACACTATATTTTACGCGGAGACAACGGAAACATGCTAACGTGAGAAATTCGGGTAACTATCGGTTAGCGGGGTCTATTTATTCCGCATCTGTTCGCTAAACTTGCGGGGAATTCAAACCTTGGAGCGACGCGTCCGAGCCGCCCGGCGTGATTTTCAGGTCAACACTGACATGAAATAGCACAAAAATAAAAACGTAAATGGCCGCCTACCTCCCGCTTGACGTTCCATAATAATTTCTCTTTGTGGTCTTCCTCCGCGGAGCCCTCCATGTCGGCGCGTCCGTGTGTCCGTCCGCGGTGCGTCCGCTCTCCCGCGGCCTTCCAGGACCTCTTTCCCCCCGGTTTTACCCCTCGTTTCCTCCTCGCCCGGCTCAGTGGCACTCTGACGCAGCCGAGCAGCCCCGCGGCAACGTCAGAGGATCCGCCTTCCGC
>KV751403.1:755781-769890 GCA_001698575.1 Mola mola
CCAGCATCCAGCCCCGCCCCAACCCGCAGCCTCCCCGCATCCGACGCACCAACCTGTGGCGCCCTCCGAGTTATTTTTAGCCTCGTGTTCTTCCTCTTCTGGCCAAGAAAGAGTTACGGCTCCCCCGTGAGAGGCATGAAGTGGGTTAGGGTCTCTCTTGGTGTTGATAATAATTTGCCCGGGTTTGCACCTTGAGCTCCGCGCTCAATGCGAGTCCAGCGGGGAGAAGGTGTGATGCATTTAATGAGCTCAGGAAAAAGCAGCCCTCTTTCTTCCTTTTTTCTTTTTTTCTAATGACTTCATTCACAAGATTGGCACAATGACACAGACAGAGGGACTGCAGCTGATATAGGAAAAAGAATCTAAAAATAATGTGTTCTGTAGCTCACATGCTACCCATTCTCAGTGCCTGCTGCAAAATAAGTGACGTCAAAGCAACGTGTTATGAAATAACCCCCATCTGATGGAGTCCCAGACATTAAACCTCCTGTTCGTGCCTCTGTGTGGGCCGAGGTTGTACCTGCAGCCGCGTTAAACCTCGCATTTCAAAGCTGATGGATATATGATGTTATAATATGCAGTACTGTGCAAAGGTCCACCATTAGATTTGTTGCTATATCACCGTTGTAATGACCACAATGACCTTGTTGGAATGCAACCAGAAAGTACTGGACACATCTGGGAAGTTTGTCAGAGTTTCTTCTTTGAGAGTCCAGAAGAAGTCAAGCAAGTCCAGAGAAGCTTGATCAGGAATGGTGTTTAAGGAGGGCTGGCAGCCAAGAAACCACTTTTTCAGAGGGAAAACAGGGTAAAAAGGCCATGATAAGCTATCGCACACAAAGACTGGAATACAGATCACCGCACTTTTATGGAGCGATGCCATTTTGCTCTGTTTAAAAAGGGACTGAGGAATAAATGTGAAAAACAACAACAGCACTGGTGGGGGCCTAAGACTTTTGCACAGCACTGTAGAAAGGGAAGGACAGAAAGCAGAGGAAAAAAGCAATGTGAGGATACTGCTTTTATTTCTCACTTTTCTCATGAATTTCACCTCTAGGAAGAAAAGTTGTAGAATAACCTATGTCCAGGGTTTAACCCCAACAGTCTGTTTTCACATTACTGGCTGAAAATCCAATCAAAGGTTTTCTAGCACACTTAATAATGGTCGGATATCTTTTCTGCAAAAAAGCAAACTCACAGACTTTCGCACTGCAACATTTTCAGTGTGACTGAAATGAAATGTCATCGTGGCTCCTCAATTTGTTCGTCAAATGCTTATCTGTCACTGAATCTTCAAGATATAAGAGTAGTGTCAAGGCTGAATTGTTGTGTAACAAATCAGGGAACTTTATCAAGAGTCCAGCTCAGTCTGAATGGCTGTCCTGGAAAACAGGTGATCCATGTGCATGTTCACTCACAACCACCTGCAGCATCAACACATCGCCTGATATCAAATATATTATCTACACATTTTCCTCATGTCCCCCAGAATAATACACTACTGAATGTGTCGCCTCAAGCTTCATTCTAACACCAGAGTGGTCAAACATTCCCCGTATGTTTGAGGTAATGACCATGCCATTGGACTCAGTGTTCAGAGAGTTGATTGGTTGGCTGGTAAATGGGCAGCTAACAGGCTAACCCTGCTCTGCTCAGGAACATGGCCTACAGTATGTAACCATGGTGACCAATCATGGGTAACGTGGACGGACGTCAAAGGACCTGTACACAGCTAGCTGTAAGCCTTATCTGTTTTCATGATGCAGGAGTCCTACTTTACTATAGAAATCAAACAATGCCTACACATCATCATCATTTTTTAATGGTTCCTGCTTAATATTTCAGGAAATGAAAGTAACTGCTTGAACCGCAGTCTGCTCTGACAAAGCAAACACAAGGGTGACAGTGATTGTGTTTACACGAGAGAACAGGTCATGCAAGAAATCTGAGCACACATTTGCATGCAGCTGGTTTATGACAAGATTTCTTTCCTGCTGCATTCTTGAACAAAGCTGTCAAACAAGTATTAAGACGAGAATCGTCTACTATGATTCTGGCATGGTTTTTAAAAAGAATCATAGTGTAATTACCACATTAAAATCCTTAAACAGCACCTGTTCCTTCTAAGTAAAGTTCTTAGTGAATGAATTTGTACATTTTGTTTTCATTATGTGCACTGCAGGTAACACAATTACCAAATCATCCTCATAGGCATTTCTCTTAGAATTGCATTTTCATTGAGCAGAGAAATTTTACACCTTGAGTATTGAATGTGAAAAGTCTCAGTGTGAGACTGCACACATTCTATACAGTGCAACATTCAACTGGGGGAAAAAAAAAAACACATTTATAACTGTAAGAGGACTTTGAAAAGAAAATATTATGTATCTGAAGATCTCTCATGGCTTTTAGTGTGTTACATATAATTTTGTGCAGGTACAAAGTCTGCTAAGATAAAAAGTCGAGAGAGCTTCTTACTCCCATGGAGATAATGTGTTTTAATTCAGTTATAATAAGAAGCGCAAACGAAACACAGATACTAAGCGATGCACCAATCACAAGAGCCAAATGATCAAACAGAGTAGCACCTTAAAGAGAAAAGCGCTAAAACAGAGGGTGAACACAGTGCTGCTGCGAAGGACAAAATAGGAAACGTGTTTTTTGGAACGTTAGAGCTACAGTCAGTGTCTTTTGTAAAAATAACAATAGCTGAAATGCTCACTTTCCAGACTGTAACACATAAGACCGATATTCTGTGAGTGAAGTTCAGCTCCTCTGGTCCTGCCCACTACTAACGGTGTTTGTAAAAAAAAATCCAATCGCTTCTCAAAAAAACAAGATGTCAGAGCCCGGAGTGTGTCTGAGGGCTTCTTAAACATTTCTTGCCTCCATTAGGGGAGTGCTGCAAGAGCTTTAAGAAAATAATATTAGAAACAATCAAACAGCCCAGTCCTTGGCTTATGCCAGAAAGAGAGAAAATAAAAGACAAAAAACGCAGTTAGAGAAAAGCATGTGAAAAAAAGAAATGGACTGATCAGTCTTGTGCACGGCAGCCTTCTCTACAGGGAGGGGCTGCAGCTTTATAGAACGTAAACCTAAAATAAAAACATTAACTTAAAAATGAGCTTAATACACCCAGAGAGGAGAGGCTCTCGAATCCCTCCTTATTGTGAGCACTTGTGTCTTAATTTTATTGTCTATTGTAGGGTTGCAAGACTTCCAATATTGAATATTTTCTTAATTGCTGAGGATTTTATGCTTTGAGGCAAAGTCAGTATCCAGCTTTTATTGTGGTTTATAGATTTTAAAGTAAGGTAAAAAGCCGATCACAAGTCGCTCGTTTGGTCAGAGCAGTCAAATAACTGTACCAGAGACAGACACACCAGGTGTTGGTGCAGATTTGAGTAGCGGCTCATTGGACAGAATTCTGGGATCTGTCACACACTTTCTGTTTGCAGCAGCGGTCTCGGGCGTCCCTCAACACAAGTGGAAGCTCTTTTGAGAAAACAAAAAAGATACAACTTCACAACTGGATAAAGGCTTTTTACTGCATTAAAACATGTTAGATGCACATGAAGTCTGGGAAAACTCAAACAAGTCCATCTTTAGAAAACAGTGGGTTGGAGTAAATGTATGTACAAATCATAAATATGAAACACGCCCTATATATTTGGACTGTAAGTGCTGTAAATGTGTCTCTTCTATAAGAAACAGTGCATAATAGTAATTTCTACTCCTCAACCAAACATCATTTTATAAAAAAAAAAAAAACCAAAACAACCAAAAACTAGCAGGTTTCTGGAAATGATATGAAATAGTCGCTCTTGATCCTGTGATAATAGCCTACAAATTATGATGACAGAGCAGAATTCCCTAGTGTAAGTAATAAAAAAATTGAGATGCAACTACTATATATCAAGGCCATGATTTAGAAAGTGGTAAAGAAAGTAAGAGTGAAACAATTCCAAAGAGAAACCTAAGACTTAAATTTTGAATGTTCATCAGCGTGAGAAGCTGGAATCTGTGGTTTCAGTCTCAGTGTCCCAGTGGCCGGTCGTCGTAGGTGCTGTATCTCTTGACGTGGATTCGACGGACGCGCTCGCGAAGCTCCGGGCCTCCGGGGCCCTCCTCTTCCTCACTGTGCGAGCCACAGTTGGTGTAGCTGCGACGCGTGGCCTCCAGCAGCGAGTTGTCCGGCAGCGGCATGGTCTCGTAAAGCAAGGCGTTTAGAGTCTCCTCGTAGATCCGGGCCTCAGGAAACTCCACCTGAGGCAGGGAGGGACAGAAACAAACCAGTTTATTACTGGGCTTCATAGGCCTGTGTTTACAAGTGACCATATTATTTAATGATTCACCTTCTTCAGATAAGTAGTATTGTTTTAATAGATCAGTAAAAAATAAAAAAAGGCTACTGAGGGCTCAAAGCAACACTGTTGCTGCAAGACAAACCAGAGAAATGCCACCAGAAAACTGCAGATTGTATAAGTAAGTAATGCGTTTATTGTACCACTAAATTCCCTCTTTTATCGGTGCTTTTATTTCTAACGTGAGAACTGCGCTGGCTCACCTCAGCAGACTTAAACTGCTGCTATCTTTAACTGTCCTAAATCAGTGATCTGTTGATAGCAGACAATTCTTCATTTCCACATAGCACAATACCGTAATCAAAGCTTTTTCGTGGTATTTTAAACAGTCATGTGATATATACGCATGTGCATCAGTCTGACTCAGGTCAGGTCAGAGTTCAGAGATTCAGAGCATCTGAACTTGGTTTAACACCTAATTGTGTTATTCAGGCTATCCAAGGCATAATTTCTGTTTCTGCAGGCCACTGCACTATAAAAACTACTTAATAAAACTTCTTTCCATTGGTCATTTAGATACGCTGATAGGGAATATATAAACCCCTATTTAGAAACAACACCCCTAACCAGCTGATTTTCTGCCTCATTTGGCTCCCTGTAAAAGGGATTCAGGGTATGAACTTCTAAGAGAATAATACATGTTCAAAATAAAATAAAAGTTAAAGCAGCGCCATTTGTGGCTCCATTTTGACTGACAAGTCACGACCCGTCAATCAAGCGAGGGGGCAGACCCTAACAGTTTTATAAACAGTCACAGAGGTCGACAGGAGGGACATACAGTAGTAGATCCGTAGCTGGAAATCAGCTGTTACGTTAACCAGCTAAAGAGTCAGAAGGGTTTCAAAGTCCATGCGGACATAGAGATGGACGTTTTAACCTATTTTTTTTTTAGCTCTGTCATTCTTTTTTTCCAATTCAGCCGATATAACTAATGCAAATATTTGCTGATGTGTAGATGTGCATGCAGGTGTGCATGCAGGTCCACGGCTTCTCAGGCAGATCTGCCCCTCAGGCCTCCTTTCTCATCAAAATACACAACTTCCCAAACCAACTGACCAACCAGCCTACATGGCTGCGCTCATAAAGCCAGTCTCCAGCGTGACATCATGGAGTGCTTACGCTTCTCGCGGCTTAACCTGTCCTCACCTTGGTCTGCTTCTTCTCGGTGGCGTAGACGATGGAGGTGCAACACACCTCGGCCAGCTTGCGGCCCTGCCCGTAAAAGGACCAGCAGCAGATCTCGTCCCCGATCACGTCTTTGATGAAGAGGACGCGGCCATTGAAGCTGAGCGACAGCCTGTCGAACAGCTCGATGTTCTTCAGCAGGTTGTCGTCAGAGTAACTGTCAAGACAGAAGCATGAAAGCTGATGTGGGGAGGAAGTGCTTGGTCATTATTCCACTCTGTGGCCTGTGGCTCCTTACTGTGTTAGAAACAAATCAGAGCAGTCCTCTGAAGATGAAATAAATCAATCATCTGTGTAATGAAGGAAGCCGTGGGGCCTCCGGAGAAGGGCTTTCCTACCTGGTGTAGGAGTACTTGTTATTGCTTCTGTTGTACACCAGCTTCACCACAGGCTGAAGAGGACAGAAAATTGATTACTACTTTGAATTTCATTGCTTTGACATATAAAAAATATACCAACTATGAGCTCGATTAAAGGCATCAAATAGGCAAAAATACTGAAGAACAGAACAGCAAAAACTCAAGTTTGTATTCTATCAGAGCGCAAACAATAATTAAATGTTTCTTTGAATCTTTGAGCAGTTGTTAAAAGGGAAACATTAATTTATCTTTAAATTATCCACAACAGACACATTAAAAGTGGGTTTAAATGCAGCAGTATGTTGAAGCTAGTGTCTATTTTCAGCGTTTACCTTGGCAGATGATTGGATGAGCCGCTCTTCTTCCTTTATGGATGTGACCACAGGTATAACACACAGTGGCTGCTCTTTATTGCCCTGTCGATCACAAACCAACAGACAAGGGTTACTCAAGGTAACGTGCACAGGTGGCTGAACAGGTTAAAAATAAGACAAAAATGGATGATGTTTACTAAGGAGTCCATCATCGGCGAGGCAGGTTTTAACCAGCCAAACGCAGAGGTGAGGAAACGAGGCAGGGTGGCATTCAAACTCACAACCTGTGCTTCAGCCTGGTTCACCCTGGAACTTACACATTTCCAACAGGTATAGAATTTTAAGATGAGGTGGATTTGTTAAAAATGTTGTTCAGGCATCCATACCAAAGCAAACAGACAAATAAGACGTATATATAATATTTTGATATGCTTTTTGAGCCGTGGGAAGTAATTATCAGAATTCACATAGTAAAATGCTAAACATTTGGGTTTGCGTGTAATGAGTCTAGAATATATGGAATGTTCACTTTAATAACACTGAAAAAGAGATGCACTAGTATGTGATTTGGATGCAGTGGATTGTGCATCCGCTATGGTCTGTGAGCAAACTGTGGACGCTGACACGTTGACAGTAAGGGTCAGAGATCAAACCGCCGACCACTGGTGGACGGCCGCTACCTCCCTCTTGTCCCAGCCTAACACTTTAACCCCCAAAACCATGAAATGTGTGGGCTTTGCCAACCTGTCAGCATGATGCATACCCTCTGACACTTGCCTTGCACAGTTGGTGCAGCACACTACTGCTGCCACAGCTCAGAGGCTTTAATATACAACACAGTACAGAGACAATAAATTCTGTGCACCTGAGAGGCTCTGGGGTAGAGCTGAACTCATTACGGCAGCAAACTGCAAGAGGAAGGAATTTTTAAATCTTGTCAAAAAGCAAAGAGAACTACAGATAGACTCAATAAGAGGATATAATATAATAAGTATGATAAATCAGCTGAGGAAACATTTGCAAGTAAATTGAGTCATGACACAATACTAATGAGCTAATCGTGTTCACCATCTTACTTTCGGAGATTAGTACGCTAACGATAGCTAATTAATGTGACGAAGCCGTAAGATATGTGACAATGAGAAAAACCGCCGATTGTCCTGAAACCATGAACATCAATTAAGTCTGAGGAATCATGAATGTCTGAGGAATCAAAACTGCCATCTCTTAAAGCCCCCCTGCAAACATGGTCAGAAAGTCTTTATTTTGCCAAGTGCAGCAAATAAAATGCCTGCAAACACTGATAATAAACGAAACCTGAAGACGACAGAGGTTAACTTCCTTATTTCAACTTCAGAATATAGTGAAAGTACAGAGGTGGGTTTTGTGGTAATCCCACTATATTGTGACTTCACAATATGTAAGATCGCAGTGACCTTTTATCTCCAAAATTTAACCAATTCAACTGCAAATCCAAACGCAGTGTCAGGGAAAATTTGACTAAAATCTCTCAATGCATTCTTGGGATATTGCGCTCACAAGATTTGAAATCACAGTTCACTGTGACCTCTGATCAGAGCTAATTGGCCACAGACAATTGGAAGTGGCTTTGATCTCAGTTTTTGTGCATTCACAAGTATGGCCCACACGAGGCTGAAGGGATTTTGACCTTTGACCTCCAAAATCTAGCCAGTTCATCCTTGAGTCGAAGAGCACATTTATGCAAAGTTTGAAGAAAATCCCTCAAAGTGCTCTTGACATACCACATTCACAAGAATGGCCTGGACGGACGTACAGTGCGTATACTGGACGGACGGACGGACAACCTGAAAACATGCCTGAGGACAAAATATAACAGTAAGAATTTTGCTGTCTGCCTGGGTAAGTAATATAGTGATAAAAGATTATGTTGTTAAGCAACGTGTACTGTATGTCAAATATAAAAATTTAACCTTGCACGCCAAACCAGCGTCAAGAATTAGCCACGACAGAGAAACACTCCCTATTGTGTTGCCTCATGCTGCATAAATTGGAGCATTAAAAGCTTTCCCTGGAACACGAATTAGTCCGTACTTTCTGTGCCTGCACAATAGGGGAAACCAGAAGGCAAATCTGCAGAAATAAAAACTGCAAACAAAAGCCTGTTGGTTGTGGAAATGAATCGAAGAAATGAATAAACAGAGTAAAGACGGTGAAGAGGTACTGCACTGTTCAACATGTTAAATAGTGGCACCTATCGTTCAACTGGCCCCATGTAATCTTAAATGGGCTGAAATGACATTTTTTTCTCTTCTGGTCTTTCCAATTTTAAAACAAACTGAGTGTGGATTGTTCCCCAGGTTTTTGATAAATTCATCAAATGATTTTCCTTTCGTTGCACTTGTGGATAACAAGCAGTCGTCATTGGCTCCAGTCAAAAAAAATATAACCTCAGGTCTCCTTTATCATCTCAACTGTGTGCTATTAATTTGAACTGCTGCCCATCTGCTGCTTGAGTTCGCCACATTGACGTTTCATGGCACTGGTCAAATATAATAATCCAACATGTAGAAATAGCAACTTAGTAATAGTGCAAAACACCAGCCAAAACTAAAGACAAAGGTAACTGAGAACACACAAGTTCATTTTGGGTATTTTGAGAACATTTTGCATTATACTGATACAATACAACCAAGTGCCAGAAATCATCTGCTACAGAACATGCAGTCCTGAGAGTGTTTCATGTTCCTACACACACTCTTTTGTGCTTAATTCAAGCACAGTCAGTCAGTGTTAAGGTGACTGACCTGCAGGGTGTTTTGACAAAGTTCCACAAGGCCCTGGATGAGGTAATACTTTGCCTCAACCAGCAGCTCCTGGACAGCCTGACGACCTTTGGGCAAAGTGACTGTGCCATCCCGCAGGTAGCACAGGATGCTGCCAAAGTGTTTGCCACTGCGGTCAATCAGGATCCAACCTGAAAAGAAATAACAGATCATTGTTGAGAATATGTAAAAATTCACGGGTAGAAACTGGCGCACAATACTGCAGCAAAAACAGAGTGTGCAGACATTCACTGAAGCAATTTTGAGAAACAATGATGCTGTAATTATGTACTACATTTAAACTAGCTTGTACATTGTTGGCTAGACCAGGTGTGAACACTGAGCCACAGGTGTCCTTTAAAATAGCAGTGGATAAGATTTTAATCATTTAAATTTGCCACAAAAATTAGATGGTTCTGTTGAATTTTAAACTGCCATGTTCTGCTAAACAGAACATTAAAATGGGAATGCAAGTTTCACAGATTTTTGTTACAGAAAGATAACAAAGCATTATGCTTTTCAGTCAGCTTGTTGATGCAGTTCAGAAACAATTCACCGTCTTTATCCGTGAACACTTCTTTCTTCCCGCTGAACATGGCTTTCAGCATGGAGTTCTCTCTGGTCAGCACTTGCAGTGTGGTGTAAAACAGGTTCCCGCCAACATTGAGCCTCACATACTTGTTGCCAAGGCCCACCGCTCCTCGATAACTGCAGGTCTTGGTCTTGGGACAGGCCAGAGGAGGGGGCGGGGAGGTGCAGTCGGACTGAGTGTGACGCTGGGGCAGGCAGCTGTCCCCAGACATGTCCCTTTGGAGGTAGATGACCACCCTGCAGACGGAGGTCCGAAGCTCCCCCGCCGTGGTGACAGCTACTGATGGGGCCGCCACAACCCCTCACTGCTCCAGATCATTCCTGACACGACAAAAACAATATTCTCTATGGAGTGACACAGGAAAGTTGGCCTAAACTGACTGAGTGGTAAAGCAGGACGCCCTGTGGTTGAAGGCAAGAACCACAATGTGGAACCAAATCCACCTACCCTACTGTTATCTTCTCCTCACTTCCCCTCTCCATTAAATGGAATGTGGCTGGGCAGGAAACTGGAACAGGGAGGAGGCACATATCAATCAGTGAGAGACCAGTTGACAGGCACGCAGTTCACATGTCTTGAAAATAAAAGTCTCAGCTGATGTCGACAGTGGAACCACAATCAAGCGTATATGTTGTGATTTGATAGGAGTTTGGCTAGCTTGTGTTAAAATCTAAACCTCGTCAAAGTGTTCACAGAAGGAGAACAAAGTTTATCAAGTCAGCATCGCTAATGTAACTTAACTTGCAGTTAGCTACGTTTGCAAATAAATCAGTGACCACTAATTAACTATTAACTTTGGTTTGCTTTTCTATGGTATTTAAAAACGCAGATTGAACTCCCTTTAAAAGTTGTACGTTTTAGTGATTTTGTTTGTAGGCTAAATTTGCAGCCCTTTAAAACGATATTTTGACTTTTTATGAAGCTTTCTAAACTCACGTAGTTAATGCTATACGGCAACAAAGCATAATTTAAACGATATATTCACTTTACGTCAATCTCAACGCGCTCCTGCGTGGGTGAACTTTGCTAATGTTAGCTAACATTGAAGGGGGATGTCCCAAAGTATGAATGCGCGACAACCAGACCACTAGCTAGCCCATCCCTAAAGTTTAAAATGCAGTCAAAACTAGTTCATTCTATCACTCAACACACACCGAACTGATTGTAACATTAAATCCAAGGGGGGTCATCTTTAAAGTCTCCCAGCTATGTATGCTCCAGTTTATTACACCAACGTCACGTTAAATTAGAGGATTTTCCAGTGGAGTTCGTAACACAGTCTTTTGTAACTACATCAACCTCTGAACAACACCTAACTGGGTAACAGTTCACGAACTGGCGTTTACTTACCGACCACTTCCTGCTCTCTTTAATTGCTGGCAGATAACCGCCGTCCTTTGACTTAATCTTGACTTTAAGGCAATGGGACAATAATCCACAAGGCTTTTAAAATGTTTGACTTGTTAAAAGATTCCTAAATTAAACTCTGTCGCCCCCTTCTTCTTCTACAACTATTGAACTGGGCACCCACAGGCAGTGCGTTCCGAAGAGCAACGCCGCCTCCCACAGTCGACAATACGCATTGCAAGTGTAAGATCGTCTGCATTGACATATGCGTTAAAGCGTTTTTTTGGGACTGCACACACACACACACACACACACACACACACACACACACACACACACACACACACACACACACACACACACGCTGCAGGCCGTACAAAGATATTCGCAAACTTATATCGGACAATAATATGTCAGATTTGTACTGCATCTTGATAGTGTTCTTGCAAATTATTAAGGAGAATACTTTGTAATTACCGTCATAATTTTCTTGCAATTTTTTTTCGAAAAAAAACCAATATTTTTTCGGTTTAAAAATGTAAATAAACATATTTTCATTATTTCAAGTCCAAATAAAAAGGCGTTGAAGCAGATTTGGGCGTTCGCCATGTGAAGTGCGTCTCAAAAAATAAGAATATCGCGATTTTTCTACGTTATTTGCGGAGCACACGTCATTAGTGCATGTCCATACATTAAACGTGTCTGTTAATGCGTGACCGCAAGGTAAGGTGGTCACGGTTTATATACTTTTTTTCGCTAATACCGCGTGTCGGCTTCCGTACCCGGAGCGGCGTTTGGTTTCCCTGGCAGCGGGAGGAGGCGGAGGAACCTGGGCTGACGGCGCTCTCGCTGTGCCACATCGCTGTGTGTGTTCGAGGTGATAGCAGTGTGAACAGGTAAACCCCGCCGTCCTCGGACAGGAGAGCAGTCGGCCACGGTTTTAACACAACAGCAGCCATTAAGGGGGTTCCTTCGGCCTCTCGGGGTGTGATTTTCAGTCGTTGCCCAGGTAGCCTTTGTGAGGAGGCTAACGAAGTGAAGCTAACGGAACTAGCTAACGGAATTAGCTGTGCTAAATCAACTGGTAGTTCTCCACCGCTTAAAGCCCCGAACAATAACGTTATGCTTTCTTTGTGACATTCTTTTTGCCCTTTCAGGCTAACGTTTACCGTACATTTGTTCTATTAGAGCTAGCGTTAGCTCTCTGTCACAAACAAATTAAGCTAACATCACTGTCATCCAAAATTAGTTTGGAAAACAGCTCTGCAGTTATGTTTACATTCGTGGCGCGAACTAAAACGACGTGTCAAGTAAAGAAAGGCGCATGTGAAAGGGACTCGTCTCGCCATATGGTGGAAGGGTCACAGTTCAAAATGTTTAATTCGCTCGGACAGTGAGGTGGTTTGTGAAGGTTACTGGCGGCCATTTGACGGCCGATGCTGACATCTGTATCACAAGGAGATCGTCAGTGTGAGATAGTCTGGCAGCTGTTTGAATTATGTTTCATCAGTCATCCTCTGTCTCCTCTGTGACAGCCCCGTGTGGCCATGGCTAAAGACCCATTAGCCGAGGCAGGCTTTTATTTTGACGAGCTGAACAAGCTACGGGTGTTGGAGCCTGATGTCAGCCAGAAGACCTCGGAACTGAAGGAAGAGTGTAAAGAATTCGTGGACAGTAAGCACTGAACTGTTTCTCAGCTCTGTTTTAAGCTCAGTCCATGAAGCAACAGAGCCGGGCTTTCTTTGTGAGATCTGCTTAACCATCTCTGCTGCAGCTGGAGAGTTTTGAGTATTAGACTGTATGCGTATTAACTTTCAGGCCTTCAGGCTCTGTGGCCAAAAAAGGGAATTTTTTTCCATCATTTGACTCTTCTGCACAAAATGATGTGATCCTGTGCAGCTTTCTTCATTCAATGAACAAAGGTTGTTATAGTGGAGAATTATGAATATATGTGATGACAAAAAGCAATGTTGTTACTGAGTATAAAGCACAGGGAAATGTGAGAAGGATGCTGATTTTAAAAAAATTCCTCATGTTTGTATTTCAGCACTAAATTCATGGTCTTGTCTGTGGTTTTGTTTTGTAATGTGACAACTCTTGTTGTAGCTCTTAAACTTTGAAGATGACAGCAGATTTAAGCGTTACAGTGAATCTCGGTCTGACACTTCAGTCTGAGACTGATTGGAAACCACAAATCACGATCTTGATAAATACGAATAGATGAATTTCTATAAGAAGTGTTTTTCATCTGCTGTAGCCAATCAGAAACATAAACCACCCAAAGTGGTCGACAGCTGCCGAGCCTTCGTCATTCCTTTAGAGTGTGGATGATACAATGTGAAAAAGTCTCAATATCATCCAAAGAAAAGAGGAAAACGTTTTTCTGTATCACCAACATTTATGCTACTATTAAAGGAAAAACACAATGAGATGCATATTTGCTCTATTAGAGCTAATTAGACCCTCAGTTCTTCTTTTGATGGCATTACTGTTCTTTAATGTTACCCCTACAACATATTTCTTCTGCCCAGAATCAATATCCCGTAGAGAAATATAATCAGGAATAGAATTAATGAAAAGGGAAATGCTGATACTACAGGTACAAATACTGTCTGTGTTGTCCTCTGCAGAAATTGTCCAATTTCAGAACATAGTGGGAGGACTAATTGAGCTCGTGGATGAACTAGCCAAAGAAGCGGAGACAGAAAAGATGAAGGTACACTTGGATGCTGCTTTTATTTGGCCTCTGCAGAGGACAGTGTAGTCCTCACGTGCAAAATTTCATGAAACCCATTCCCCTGGTTTGCACGATAAAGGAGAAACCTGAGAGTAGGGTATCGTTTGTTTCTGCAGTATGAACAAATTTTAACATTACATCTCAAAAAATTACAATATCCTGATTTTTCATTGGTTATTTAAGAAAGCAAACATATATTATAATCTAGACTCACTTTACATAAACTTAAATGCTTAAAAGTAATTATTTTTTTTCCTAATAATTAACTATTTAAATTTTGATCTTTATGGCCTACAGCTAAAATGAAATCTCAAAATGTTAGAATATTTCATTGTAACTTGAAGCCATAATAATCAAGATTAAAACAAAAAAGCTTGAAATATTTCACTTTAGGTTCAATGAATAAT
>KV751403.1:797197-814733 GCA_001698575.1 Mola mola
AATTGTTAGCTATTTTTTTGCATAGATTTGTTTAGATTTGCCTTTATTTAATTATCTATCTCTCTACTGTTTATTTTTTGCCCCCTTTTGTTTTTTATTTACCCGTATACATAGATATATATACATACATATGTAAAATGTAAAGGCTTATTATTGGGACATGTCGTTCCCATAAACTGTTGGTAGATGTCGCCAAAGATCTGTGTGTAACCGATGAGTACTTGTAGGTAATTAGGGCATCAGTGTAGTACTACTAAATCTGTCAACTTTTTCCTCGGTTACATTCTTGGAAGGTCTCCACATGACTAATGGAAGTCTAAAAATGTTACTTGACTTGCCCTCAACTCCTGCCCAACATCCTTTGAAGAATTTACAGAGTAAAGTCCAGACTGGACTGGCAACTCCAAATCTGTGTTATGGAGGAAAAAAAGCAGATTATCCCGATGAAAGTTAAGGTTATTCAAATGTCTGTCCTCTACACTCCTGCAGGGTCTGCGGTAACGTGGCGCCACCAACGGTGAACACAAACAGCAGCACGGTGTGGGTCACCTTCCACTCTGACAGCAGCATCGCCGGCAGCGGCTTCACGGCGCAGTACAGGGCCATATTACCTGGCCACAGTCAGTAGTGTGTGTGTGTGTGTGTGTGTGTGAATGTGTGTGAGGTTGTGTTTTCACTGGCAAAATACTCTTAATCCCTGCAACATATTAATCTCAGACTCCAAAAATTCCAACATCATGCAATAAGGAATCATGAAACTATTAGGCCCAATGGCAACACTTTACGTTAAGGGTACATTTATTACCATCAGTTAATGTAATAATAAGCATCTACTAACAGTTCATTAATATGTTAATTAATCATTTACTAACAGTCTTTCATGTTAACTAATGTATTAATGTATGCATTGTTAAATACTTTAAAACCATACTATTAAGTGTCATTTATGGGATTTGTGTTTGAAACTTTACTATAGGGTATACAAAAAGAGCATTAATAAAAGGGTAATTGAAGTTAATAAATGCTTTATTAAGGTTAGGCTGAGGTGGCCAAAGGCTTCTCATTGTATTCATTTTAACTAACTGTTAATGAGCATTACGTCGTTAACTAATGTTAATAGTGTGGTTGGAAACTGTTGAATAAGTAATGTGCTTTGGTTTACATGAGGACTATTAGTAATTAGTGATTACAGGACACATTAATTACTTGTTAGTAAATACTTATTACCGCATTGTTAGTTAATGTACAGTTATTGCAAAGAAATGGTATCATGATAAACTGAGCCTTTTAATTGAAGGTGTAAGAATTTAAAATTAGGGTAAGTCTCCAGGAAATGAGTGTAAGTGAAAACATGACCGTGTATGTTTGTGTATGTGTCTTCGTGTACATCAAATCAAATTTATTTTACATGTTTGCCCAGAGAGCTGCGCCCGAAACGAGTACATGTGTGATGACGGTCGCTGTCTGCTACCCGCTTCTGTGTGCGACGGCCATCCAAACTGCCACGACCAAGCAGACGAGGCAAACTGCAGCCATAAACACAAAGGTGAGGTAGCACTCGGATGAGGTTAACCTTGCACATTGCTTCTATCTAACCCTAACCCCTGCACAGAGTGCGGCGGGCAGAAGACCGCGCCGTATGGTTACCTGTCAAGTCCAAACCACCCCAGGAATTATCCGCATCAGCAGGTATGTGTTTAACCACATTAGACACAGACCGGCTCTGACAGGATTGTGAATCCGGTTAGAGTTTCTCTATAATCTCACGGTCTTCTGTTTCCCATCAGCTGTGCATATGGTATATATCTGTTGAGGAGGGTCACGTCATCACACTGAGCTTCAGGAACTTCAGCCTGGAGACTCAGGATGTTTGTGAGTTTGATTACGTGGAGGTGCACGACAGCATTAATATTGGAGCTGGGAGAGTGCTGGGAAGGTGAGACTTTTCAGCTTTGTTTTTTTTTTTTTTTATTCTTTTTTCTGTGCTTGGCAGATGTTGGATTCTAATTTGCAGTCACTTCACAGACCCATTCCTCATTTAAACCTTATATGATGAGGGTAAATAAAAGAACACATATGAGTAATTTTACACAGCAATGTGCTGATGCAGTTTTGTTCACTGTCTCAGGTTCTGCGGTACCACATTCCCTCCAGACCTGACCTCCTCCGGCCCCCACATGACCGTGGTGTTTGTGGCTGATGAGGGAGTGGCCGACAGCGGCTTCAATGCATCATACCAGGCTGTGTCTGTGCTGGACAGTTGAGTTCCTACACTTACACAACTAATTACTATTTAATGAAATTGGTTTCTGCATGATTGACTCTGATTGCCTTTTTATAATAGCTTATGTTTTAGTTAGCTTTTGTTTGTCTGTTAGCAGGATTACATTAAAACTACTACTACTTCTACTTCGTCCAATATCAGTGAAACTTTACTTAAAGGTGTGTCTTGCTTCAGCCTACACCAAATTAAAGTTTGGTGGCCCAAGGTCAAAGGTCCAAAAGTATGTTTCATAAGTCCAGAAAGAATAGAAATAGAAAGGTCCAACTGGTGTCATTTTATAGCTGACAAATCTGGCTACAGATGATTAACTTTGGGGGTCATAGTTCAAGCCCATTTCTCTTGAATAAATTGATATAGACAGCCCCAACTGGTGATATCTGGCTAAAGATGACCCAGCTTTGGGCTGTCTAGGTCAAAGGTCAAGGTTATTGACAGGTCATAAAGATATTTTTTTTCATATTTCTAGAAAAAATTGACACAAGGTCAGTTAGACCTATGTCATATTGACATAGGTCTAACTGGTGTCATTTTCCAACTGGTCCCAATATCCTTCCTATAGCCGGAACCAGCTGACTCTGCAGTTCATATTTAACCCTTCAGGGGGTGCTAACACAAGCTCTTTTTTTAACAAATGACCTTCACACACTTACACAAAATGACACTTAAGAATACCCAAAACAAGTACTAACGCCACAGTCTTGTAAAAAGCTGAAGAATGAGCTCACAGAGGAAAACTGACCGTGAAATACAAGTATTTAGTGCTGGAAAGCGTACACTGTAGGGAATTTAGCTGATTTGGTGGAGGTTTGCATTCTCTGAGCTCACCCTTTCCAGTTTGTCTCCTTTGTTCGCCTCCTTCCTTCAACTCTTACCACTTTTCACTATATTTCCCTTCTTCTCCAACTTGCATTTAATTTTTAGAAATACAAAACAAACTATTTCTTATTAGGACACTTCTCCTTTGTTCCGCATAGTCTTGCTTTGTTTTCTATAAGCCTCTCTTGTGTATTTCCCTTATCTAAAGGGACATGTGGTCCCAGTCAGTTTGCCTGCAGTACAGGGGAGTGCCTTCAGCAGCAGTGGTTGTGTGATGGATGGAACGACTGCCCTGACGGCGCAGACGAACAGGGTTGTGGCAACTCCACCTATCCTCCATTCAGTGAGTCCCTGTTATCCATGACCCAGATCAGAGTCACTGATACTGGAGTTTTGACGTTGAAGTCCCACCTAAAATGACAAAAACAAACCCTATCAGAGAGTAGTTTGCAGGAAGATTAATTTATTTTATGCATTCATGAATGGCAGACATGAATGATTGATTTTCCCGGGCGTACTTTCAGCTTCATCGTGCGAGTTCATCGAGGTGGAGATGTGTCGAGGCCTCAGCTACAACCTCACATCATTCCCAAACATCTGGCTCTCCATCTCTGATCAGAGAGAAGCTGCCACACTCCTGCGTCAGTACCGGGTAAACGCTACCTTTTTAATTTACAGATGTTATCTAAGTGATAAAAAACACACACAAACATGGCATGATTCAACCACACACACACTCGTGTGTTGCTGTTGTCCAGGTGCTAATGGAGCTGGCGTGCTTCGAGCCCTTGCGGAGGCTGGTGTGTGGCATGTTTCTGCCTCAGTGCAGCCCTCAGGGTGGGGTCCTTCAGCCCTGCCGCTCAGTCTGCTCCTCTGCCGAGCAGCAATGCAGCCAAGCCCTGGATCTCTTCTCCTTCAGCTGGCCCTTCAACTGCCACCTCCTGCCCGACTCGCATGATCCCGTGGAGTGCTCGCTGCCCTGACGAAGTTTCAGTCTAGCTATGAGGAAGAGATTATCGTTTCTACTCCAGTCTGCGTCATTGTTTGGACAGGAAGGGCTGAGTTTTACAGGACTGGGGACTCATATTCTGGACTTGGCCCAGCAGATCTACAGCATTCAAGAGTTGTGTTGTAGGATGCAGTTTGATTTGAGGCATGAGCGTAACCCTCGCTGCATGTTGATGCCTATGAAGCTTGTGGAGGATGCAGAAAATTGTGGCTCTTTTTAAAAGAAAAGTGTAAGACTATCAAGAATAAACATGATTGAGATACCAACTAATGAAACTTATTAATCTCCCTCTCCAAGCGAAGAAAACCTTTAAAATAACCTTTATTGTATCATTTGTATTTACTCACCAAATAATGTGCTTATATTTCAGTGCTAAAAAGATCTGGTCATGAGTTTAAATGGGCACAATTTGCATCACATTATAAGATTGATTATAACTGCACTTTGCTGAGCCCCTCTCTTAAATGGAAAAAAAAAAATATATATATACACACATGCTTCATGTGAAATTAATATGGCTGTTCTTCATTGGTTCAATTTGCTGAATTGAAATTAAAGTGGTATGTGTTGGTACACAAGACTTCATCCTGAATTAAACAAAAAAAATAAAGCAGTCCAGATTTTTTTGTTTTACACACCTGAGGCTCAGAAAGTGCAAAAGTGGAAACATGTTTCCTGAGTTTGATACTCTTGAGAGGAAATGACATTCATAAATTAGAGTAAATAAAAATATTGGAACCGATTCCTGTCATGAGACAAAGCTTGACCACACATTTGTCATCATCAGATCGTTGCCTCTCATGACAAATGTGCTGTTCTACTGAGGGACGATGAGTTTCAGCGTATGATCCAGAGCGACCGCCGTGAGGCCCCAAACTCGATGCTTCCCGTTTCGAAACACTGGCAGCGTGTATCCGTACTTGTCACCGATGCGGAAGTGCGTGTAGCCACGGTTCTGAGGGGCGCACAAGTGGGACAAGGACAGGGTGAAAATTTCCTCCACCTGGACAAAAAAAAAAAAATTAAAGGAAGTACAATTTAAATCTTTGTTCTAAACAAATATCCCAAACAAAACAGTTTTATACTGTTCTGTTTTGTTAAATATTTAATCATTTGCACTGAGATGAAATTCAAAGTTTAAAGTGTAGGTAGATTGTGCTCATGGCAACGATATGAAACCCGAGTCACCCCAGAGAGCTGTCCTACAAAGAATTCAACTTCTTCAAACCTAACTTGGAGAAAGTCAGGGTCAACAAATTGCCTACTTTGGGATCAAGCAGTGCTATGGCAATGAAGAGGACATAAGTGAGCTCAATCGGTCTTAACTTACAGGGAGATGGTGTGTGTTTTGCATGAAAATATAAATAAATAAATCAGCAATGGTATTTTTCCCTAGTTTAACAATGCAATGGCCAACAAAGCCAGGGTGGCATGCTGACAGACACAGTCTTCCTGCACCATATTCACTTCCTCTTACAAGATAATTCAGTGGTATCAGAGAGGGGTAATATTCACAGACAAAAACTAAGTATTTTTTACATTAAATTGCTCATTTTACAAGAAAATAAATCAATCAAACATTGTGAAAGATGCAGCATAATTCAGGTAAAAGTTACACTGCTTACATAAAGGTAACTCACAAAGTTACTTCTGAATTGACTTAATAATAGAGTTCTCTCTTCATAGTGCTCCAGAGACGTTCAATTAAAGTGCAATATTTTAAATAAAATGACTGTAATGTGCATCTGGTGTATTGATTGCATTGCAATTTGACATCATCAAAGACATTTTTAAAATCGGCTATCTTCTAGTATCAGTTATTGAAAAATGTACTGATAACTGTATAAAACAAGCGCTGATTAGAAAATATAACTATAAATATAATAAGGTAAATAATAACCACCTCTCCAGGGTTTGGTTTGAAGGACAGCTCTTCAAAGGGCCCGAGGTTAGCTAGCACAGGAGCTATCATCATGCCCGACTGGTGAGAGAAACAAACGAGACCAAACGTGTCACAGACAGAGATTTAGTGTAGAAATAAAAGTATCAAAATCCCAAAGGCAACAAACTATTAAAAGGCGTAGATATAAGACGAAGAGTCTGTTCCATTAATCATTCCAAGTTCAGTAATAGTAAACAACAACAACAAAACAAATATTTGAAACAATTTGGATTTATTTTTTTTAAATTTCATATCATTATGGACTGCTGGTCAGATAAACTGATTTTACATGTTTTCTCTAACATCTGTTGACTGAAAGATTCATGAAATTCATCAGTTGCAGTAGTATATAAACCTTAATAATCACTTCTCACAGTGAAATTAAATATAAAAGAAAAAATATTCTATATATCTAGTAAATAATTCAGTAACTTGTAAGATGCCACCTTGGTTTCACTAATGTGTTGCATACATATAGAAACAGTAAATATTCCAAAGTTTGCAGCTGACTGTTTCATCAACATGACAGTTTAATCTGGTACTCACCATGTCCCTGAGAGGCTTCAGGACGCCCCACACCCGGCCTGTTACCACATTAACCCCCAGCTCCTCCCTGGCTTCCCTCAAGGCGGTGTCTACCACGTCTTTGTCTGACGGATCACACTTTCCTCCTGCAAAGCTGCAAACAGCTACAAATGAGGACAGATCTAGTGCTGCACTTGGCAGTTCTGAAACGGTATGGCCTGTTTGTAGCCTTCCCCTCACCTGACGTCTCCCTTGTGCCTGCCCTTCAGCATGCTCGAGCGCAGCGTGAAGAGAAAAGACGGCTCCCCCTCCACAGAGCAGAGACAGACCAGGACAGATGCCCATTTTGCCTGGTTCTTTCCCTGGCCCTTATTCAACCACGTTCTCCCCTTGTCCACCTCGTACAGCTTCAAGTTGGGCCCCAATCTCTGGCGACACCTGTTTTCATTGTCCGGGGATAGACAGTCTCTGCAGGCACCTGCCACATGAGTCTGATATGCAGCTCTGGTTTGATAGGAAGAGATGCTGGCGGGTTGTGGTTTACCGTGAGAGTGTTTCAAAATCTGTGTGTGACGTGTTGACAAACTGAGAGGTCTAGCAAAGAGCAGTCTATGATATAAATGACTCCGAATCTTATTGGTCAAACTGAGTGAAGTTTGGTGAATGCCCCGAGTCCTTCTCAAGGATTGAAGAAGGGTTGTGTTGATTAAAGGGTCCCGGTAAATGCTCAGAGCTTTGAGGTTTTGATTTACATCTTCCACTCCAGCGCATTTCCAGGAATAAGACGCTCGTTTGGCTTTTGCAGCAGCAGGAACCCGGGAGGGGTGATGGTGATGATGGCTGGACAAAATGGCTTTGGATGAAGACTCTCTCAGCTGCTGTTTGTCACAGTCCCAGCTAAATAAAGACAACTGAGTTGAACAGGATGACGTGTCCGTGGGAAACAAGGACCTCTCCTTACATCCACGGGTAACTTCATATCTCTTGTCCTTCGCTGCTAATGCACAATGCGGTCCGGCACCAGTGTGCTCAGCAGAAACCGCAACGGGGGCCTCTCTGAGTAGCAACAATGGCCTTAACGGACCAGACCAAGTCAGGATCCGAGGGCCCCTGAACATCCTCGAGATGGAACTACTAACATACAGAGAGAGATCGAAAGTCTTCAATTACTGGTTTCAGCTCATTAGCACACATTATTTACACCAGGGTGTGACTGCACGTTAGGTTCACTGAATCTCACACCTGAGCACCTGCAGAGGAGTGATTACGTCAAGGTGAGTAGACGGGCAGGTCACAACCCTGGCTGATTCCAGCTCAGAGGCTTCCCCAAATTCACCCACACTTAGACCTTCAGCCGTTCCCCGGTGCTCTCGGAAGGAGACATACGCCTCTTTCACCCCGGCTTCACTCTCAGAACCAAAAAAACATTCAGCCATTAGCTTCCCGTCAGCTAGTTAACGTCGTTTTATCTGCTTCATCGCCCGCAAACTTTGGGTACAGCTGGAGCTGGCAAGCCTGGCATAACAACGTCAGTAAAAGTAAAAATATACACAACACATTTAAGAATCAGGTTTATGACTTCTGCTCTACACACTAAACTGGCCAGGGCTCGTTATGAGAGTGCCAAAATATAATCTGTCGGAGTAAACATATTGAAACTAGCATGCTAGTCCATTAGCATAATAGCTCAAAGAAGCCAAGTTTAAAGTATCGCGATGCTAACATTCAAACGTGGTCAGTGGCGAGCCTTCCGTATCGCGTACACGGATCTGGAAAACATCCATGTGGCTAATTATTCAAACATTAAAGTGTGTAGGTGAAACGTTAACTCACTGCGCTCACCTTGGAAGTTGAACAAACAGCTGTTGGCTTATCACCCAGCTAGGCGGCTACCACTACCTAATATGGCGCACGGCGGCTTCATGTGCGTCAGGATTGACCTCACTGCGCCGCGATGACGTTCTCCTCATTTCACAACTGCTACGTGTAGGACCCTGAATCACTGCTCGGGCCTGGTTTGTGTTCACTGAATAGGGGGTGTGGGTGAGACAGATTATTCACATTACTGACAGATGACATCATTAACACAGACATCCATATTGTTTGTACTTACATCCCTAGTTGCATCCTTGGAGGGGAAAAACCAGTCTGTCTTCTTCCGGCTCAACTTTAACCAGAGCTAGACTAAGTTGTTTTTTGTAGTTTCAGTTTTTAAGGAGCCTAATATCGCTGTTTGGTTCAAACTCCTAATATTCTATCATTGCTGGCCCATATTTGATTTTCCCACTAAAATAAAGTTGCTATATCTTATCCTTTGTTAAACTGGGAAACACCGATGTCATGTGAGCGAAGAGTCCTCACCTCACCAGTTTTACCAGCTCCACTCCACCCCGAGCTTCAGTTTTTAAAGCGCCTGGGATTCATGTGAACTGGCATTTCAGACTTGCTGTCCTTGGGTGTTGCTCCTTTATTTTATTGGACTTGCTCACCTATTCTCAAAGGGATTTTTGTGGTTGTCCACTCATCCAGCTCTGACCTCCAAGAAATCTATTTGTCTTTGTCATGGCCTCAGCCTGGTCTGAAGAGGAGACTTTTGTGTGCTCAGTATGCCTGGACACCCTGAAGGACCCAGCTACTTTACCCTGCGGACACTCGTACTGCTTGGCTTGCATCCAGAGCCACTGGGACAAGGAAGGCAGCAAGGGAGGATACAGCTGCCCCCAGTGTCGGCAGGCCTTCAGCCCTCGACCCTCGCTGGCCAAGAGCACTCTGCTCGTGGAGGCTATGGAGAAACTGAGAGCCAACAGCCTTAAGCGAGACTCCTCCACAGCGGCCTCCTCTGCCCCACCATCAATGCCCCTCTACCAGGAGGTCCTACCAGACGCAGGGCCGCAACAGGGCAACATGTACCCTCAACTCCCCACAGTGGAACCCAGACCCTGCCCTCAACACAACCTGCCCCTGGACCTGTTCTGCCACGAAGATAAGGAATGTGTGTGTAAGGTGTGTTGCCAGCATGGACACAAGGGTCATCGTGTGCTGAAACCACAGGAAGAGAGGCGCGAGAGACAGGTATCGGTAATCTCGCCAGTACTCTTTTTGTAGTTTACGTCCTGTCAAGTTACTCCTGATGTATGAAATATTTGTCATGGATGACTCATGACAAAGTAGGCCTATATAGGCACCATGACTGCCCGGTAGTGTGTGTCTTTTCTAAAACTCTGTGTGTGTGTGTGTGTGTGTGTGTGTGTGTATAGAAAGAGCTTGTTCAGATGCAGGCAGATGTACAGAAGAGAATCCAGGAGACTGAAAAGAAACTTAACGAGATCCCACATTTTGCTTGCCAACACAAGGTAAGAAAGGGATTTTTTTTTTTTTTTTTTTTAAAATTTTTTTTTTTGACATCTGTCAGACCACCTTGATTAAAAAAAAACAAACAACTTTACTGCAACTGGAGATCTTGCTTGTTGTGTTTATGGCATTATTTACATTCCCTGCATCCTCGTCCTCCCTGACCTTCTCTAATCCCTCACGGTCTCTCTGTTCGCTCATCAGGCGTCAGTGCAGGCTGCGCAGCAAGAGAGCGTGGATTTGTTCTCCCAGCTGGTCAACAAGGTGAATCTCACAGGCGCCCAGGTTGGTGGGCTCCTTGGCGCCCACGAGATGGCCTTGGGCAGCCAGGTTGAGGGGCGGATCCAGAGGCTGGAGCAGGAGGTGGCACAGCTGCGCTCGAGGAGCGCGGATCTGAGCCGGCTGGCCGACATGCAGGACCACATCTGCTTCCTGAAGGTAATTAGTGCAAGGGAGGGAGTTCCTGGAGGCTGATTTCATGTGGGTTTTACTGGATAAATAAATAAGGTAAAGGAGATCTCCGGTATTTATCAACCTCAGTCCTATTTTTGGTCTTTGAGGCCCTACAATTACACAAAATCCATCTTTTCTAGAATTACTCCAGTATGGAATTATTATTGCAGGGGTCTGATACCGTTGAGTCACATACGTTCAGTGAAAGACCCGTTTGACTCAATAACTAAACTAATAACGTATAAATCAAATGTTTGTGCAGTCTGTATTTTTCCCACCTTCAGGTTCTTCTTCCTTGTTGCCGGTGATGCACTTTATCTCTTAAGGTTTCTGATGTTAATGAAACACAAACAAATTTGTGCGTATTTAATCTAAAGAACTGTAATTATATGTCAGACTGCCACAGCGTGAAATAAATGGATTGGAGTAAATCTACACAAATTTGTTAGCATCCCTTCATTTTGACTTCTCCAGTCGCCGTTGCCGTTTAGCTTTTTCTAGCTGCAATAATAAACTCTATACATGAGTAATTTTAGGATGGGGTTGAATAATAACCAATTTCCCTTTTAAAGCATCGATAAAATGAGGCTCGCAGTCAAATATTCTTGGTTTTTTTGTTTTGCAGAATTTCCTCACCATAGAGCCGCTGTGTCAGACAGATGCCACCGGAGAGTCATCGCTGGGTCGGGAGGAAGCAGTGGTGGCCTCCATCCGCTCGGCCTTGAAAGAACTCCAGGAGTCCGTGCAGGACCTATGCAGGTCCCGTCTGGCCAAGATCGCCACAACATGTCAGTGTTTCTCTTCTCTTTATAATCCCATAATGTCGTACAATCTTTGACCAAAGCGTACAAGCAGATCGGTTGAATGTTTCAGAATTTTCTTCAATTACACAAAGTTGTTTTTGGATAAAGCGAAAGACCAGAAATCAAGGCAGAAACCTTGGTGTCGTCCTGAATTTAAACATTCACTCTAAGGCAATAACAAAATAACATACGCGGGATTAAAACAACTCAGCCATGCATTTATCTGTCTATACTCGCCTCAGTTACTGTAAAGGTGTGTTTGCAGGTCTCGATTTAAAAATGATTCAGAATGACGCTGCTCAAGTCCTTACTAAGGCCAAAAAATGGGATCAGACCCCTCAAGTTCTCAGATCTTTAGTAGATATCTTTAAAAAAGTGATTTCAAAATAGTGCTGTTGGCCGAAATAACAGCAGTAATAGAAATTTCTGATCTGCTGCTACGTTATTGGACCCCTCAGGCCATCTGACGTCTGCTGCAACTGTGGGCTTTTTCTAAATCTAACCTTAATACTTTTCTATTTGCCACTGCTTTTTGATTAAAACCAATCCTGTCTTACAATGTAACTTTTGTGTGTCTTATTTTTTCTACTTTATTTCATTAGAGAAGTCAAAATAGAAACTATTTCTCTGTTTTTGACTTTTTGTACTGTACATCGTGTCTTGATGCTGTCTTTGTTTAATGAAGAGCACTTAAAATTCCCTGTTTAAATGCTATTCAGATTTACTTCTCGCAGTCAAAACTTTTCTTTTCTTTGTAGTGAGTAATGATACTGTCGCGGCGCCGTCATCCAATGGTGCAGCAGCAGCTGATAACAGCGTTCAGGTCAAATCGCAAAACTCAGGTACGTCAACTTGAAATCATCCAGGGTGATCCACTGAAGGGGAGGTCGGTTTCAGATGTGATTCTCACGACCCTTCCTCACTTCTCCATAGTGTATGAGATGATGACAGACCCTCCACCGTTGCCACCCCCACGACCTCTAAGTAAGTTACTTCATAAATGTAATACCTTTGCATGCTTGTACTCTTAAAACAAATGCTCCCCAACATTCTTTATTTATTTGTTCTTTTGTCCACCCCAGGGCCCGGCGATTCCTCCAAATCTCCATCTCATTCTGCCTGTCTTCAAGGTAAGAACAAGAAAGCCTTCATGGAATGAAAGTTTCTCTGCTTTTGGATGTTGGATGTCATGAAGTATGGATTTGATGTACCTGGTCCCTTCATTTCCTCTCTCTTGTAATGTCTCTGTCCATGAAGCTTCAGCTCCCCCGCCTCCCCAACCTCATCAGCCACAAGGTAAACACAAAAACACTGAAAACTGTACGTACGTTTAGAGAGAGAAACAGTTTTTTGATGTTCTTTTAAATCCCTGATTTGATTTGTTCATTCTCAGCACCTCTTTCAACAGCAATGGGACTTTCTAATCCAGAACCAAAGACAAGAGACGAACTGCTGAAATGTAAGTCTACTCCACGATATAAAAACAGAACATGTAACACGGTGTCAGAGACTGCACTAAAATCCGTCCTCTGGCTTCAGTTCGCTTCGAACCCACCATGGATCCCAACACGGCGTATCGCCACCTGCAGCTGTCAGATGGAGGTCACAAGGCCACGATGCGGGCCGAGAACCTGAACCCACCAGACCATCCCGAGCGCTTCCACTTCTGGAGGCAGGTTCTGTGCAGGGAGCCTCTGGCAGGGAGCCCGTACTACTGGGAGGTGGAGTGGACAGGCCAGAAGGTGGATCATGGGCGACTGGGTGGCTTTATCTAGACCTATGATTCATGTAGAAATGTTATATTAACCTGAAGCACTGATTCAGACACTGACTGAGACCTGTGTGTTCAGTCTGTTGTTTTTCTTCTTTAAAAATGACCAAAAAAGAGAGGAGGAAACAGCAAAACTGAAGCATCGCAAAATAAACAGGCTGTCAAAGGGAAGCTGAATTCCAAGATTCTATCTCTCATCCCTTTGCTAAACTGGGATAATTGAGGAAAAAAAAAAAAAACTGTCATTGTCATTTTTACAGATTTTATCCAAAATGAAAACTTGAACATCAATGGATCAGATTCAACTAATTTTGAAGGCTTTGTCCTTGATGTTCCTATTTTTATTTTAAATACAGAACGAGGAGTAAAATGCAAAAGAGTTGCTCATAAAACAACACGTTTCCTATGACAAGACGTTAAATTTCAGTGTTTGTCCTGCATTATTGTCGGACACTGTTGCCATTTTTTGGAAATTTAGAATAAAATATAGTAAGTGCATATTAAAAAATTGGAGCATTGTGATTTTCCATCAGTTATTTAAGAGAGTACATGAACAGGTAATCAGGACTCATTACATGTTAACTCAAACGTTCCAACTATTTTACTCTAAATTCTGATAATTATGGCCTGTTGCTCAACAAATTAAAATACATTTCGAAACATGGGTATATTTGACTGCAACTATATAATATCACAAAACAAACAAACAAAAAAAAAAAAAAACAGCCTAAAACATTTCCTGTTTACACAATATATGAAAGTTTTGGGGTTTTTCAAATTAAATTATAGGAAAAATAAACTTTTCCACAATAAACTCATTTTATGAGATTGGCTATTATATCACCTGACCTTTAGCTGCTCTGTGTACCAGTGGACAAGCAAAGCAGCATGTTAAAATATTATAAACAATTGCTTGCCGTGGCTCCTTTTATGAGAATCTCTGCAGACTCGCTCCAACAAATCAACACAAACCTCCTTCCAGTCAGCCGTTAAATCAACAACAAGAGACGTTTGAGAAGTAGCACATGTGTGAAGGCTCACAAAAGTTCTGTTCGCTTGCTCTCTTTATGTTTAGAAGCACTGTAAGTTTCAAATAAATGTTAAAAATAATGGGAAAAATGAGCTGTCCACTGACGTCTTTTGAAGTGTTATTTTTAGGTGGTGAATATCACGTTAGCTGTCATTAGTAGGTGCCTGGATTTGCTTCCCTTCTGAATCTTTTGTCTCCCCCACAACGCAGATCACCGTCAGCGTGGCTTACAAGGACATGGAGCGTAAAGGATCTGACGACCTGAGCCGCCTGGGCCACAACGCTCGGTCCTGGAGCTTGTACTGGTCCGGGACCGGATTCTCCTTCTGGCACAACGGCCAGGAAAAACTGCTCGGCTCGCCCAAGGCCAGACGGCTCGGCGTCTATCTGGACCAGCATGCAGGGATTCTGTCCTTTTACCGTGTCGCCAACAACCAGGCCGATCTCATCCACCGGCACCAGAACCAGTTCACTGGTCCTCTGTGCCCAGGGTTCAGGTTCTGGGCAGGAGTCGGGGCAACAGTGACTGTTTGCCAGTTAGACTGAGCTGTATACAACTGATGGGGCTGTTGTTTTCTGCTGTACCAGCTCTTTAAATGAGGAACCGAATGTGTTCTTGCTCTAAAAATCTTCCTAGTGAGAAGACAATATTGTTAAAGGATGTCTGATTTTCACACTTGTGTTTTTGCACCAGCTGTTATTGATATAATGTACAAGTTCATAAATAAAAGTTAGTAACCACAAATGTGATCTATATATCTTTCTTAAAACACATTTTCACATTCAAGTATTGGGTGCCAAATATAAAAATGTGGCTGTATTGTTCTTGCTGATTTACTGTATGTTAAGATATTTAGCTCACTTTCCTCCCATTTAGCCAAATTCGCTTGCGTTTGACACAAAAATTCATCTCAAACAAGTTGAATGGGATGGTGGATACACAACATAATACAACATATGTCCAGCATGGCATGATGGGAGATGTTCAACGGGGGAGCGTCTGCTGCTCAAGCTGTGATGCCTCATGTTGTGAGTACTGTCTCGCATCAGCATGTTTGTTTCTCTTTGTGTTCCAGAATGCAATCAATGAATGAATAATCTTACTGGTATTTTATTCAAAATATGATGGTTTCTGTCATCATTTTTGTGCTGATTTTTAGTAGTAAGCATGAGTCAATGGATGTTGCCTTGGACTTTCTGCATATTTTCTAATTTAGCTGTGTATCTGGTGAGACATTTAGATTTATATTTATTGTTTAACTTATTTGCTATCTGAAGCCATATCGACAATTACATATTTATATCACGTTCAACATTTTTTGGACAAATTGTTGTGTCACATGTCAGCTAAATTTGTGAAATGTGAGGAGAGGGAGCTAAATCTTTTAAAACATATCCGCAAGAAAAATATCACAGAATTTTCTCTATTATGTGACACCCCGTAATAGAGATTCAGTCTATTGGTGGTTTAAGTAGCCCTCCATAGGCTAGTAACTGGAATGTTACTGATCTTATCCCTCACAGGTGTCCTGGATTTTCTTATGATCAACATCTTTATTATCTCCACGTGGATTTTGGAAAGATCAATTAACCCTTGATATTTCTTTTCTCTGCTCGCTCCTATCTCTTTAGAGAGTCATTATTTTTGTTTTATTAAAGATTTTCTATGCCTCAACGCGTCGCAAACGTGCATACACATGACCTCTCTCTGTCCAGGTGTGAAGTAATGTAACACTATTCAGGGGAGCACAATGAAGCTCTCATTTTACACGCGGCGACAACAGCTTGTTGTTTCCCAGCCTGATTGATAAACTTTGGATTTATTAGAAAAATACGAGCTTTCGTTTTTTTCTGCATGCAAATCATCTGCAATTTTCATGAAGCGGATTGATTGAAATCAAACCAAAATTTGATGCCACAATCCTGAACTTTAAAAAAAAAAAAAAAGTTGGACCACTGTCTTGAAAATAAACAAAACAGCGTAAGAACATCAAGACCACCGACACCAGAGAGAAAATTTTGACTGTCTTACCTCATTACTCTCATGGGTTTTTGTAAATACTGTGCTTATTCTGAGACTGATGTTGGCACTGGAGCAAACAGAACACTGGTAAAGTTTTAAAACTCCCCAAAACGCCTGTTTGGAAAACAGGTTGACCGGTAACAGGTGAGCGTATCACGTTCGGGTTCAAAGGGCTCCGATTGTTCACGAGCAACAAACCTTCTTTAAAACATGGAGGTGAAAAGTGTTATCTGTCTGTTGTGATGGGAAGACTGAACCACGCTGATAACTTGCCTGAGGTGATACCTGACCCACATCGGAACACAAAGCCCTGGAGAGTGTGTGTGTGTGTGTGTGTGTGTTCATAAAGAAAGGTGTGGGCCTGCAGGTACGTACAACCTGAATAAAGGTAAAAAGAGTGGACCATGGGGAAAACAGGGAGGAGCTACTTTAAGAGCCAGAGAATAGAAGTGATAGTAAATAAATACGAGAAGGTAAAGGAGGTGTGAGAGAGGTAAAGGTTTGAGTTTTTGGCCTGCAGTCCGCCTCGTCTTCCTGAAGCCATCGTCAGTTACCAGCATCACCATGCGAGGTGAGACTAGATGTGATAAGGCAAAAATATTGAAATGAACTCGTTGGCGCTATAAAGGTTTAGTTAGTACCTTTGTTTTTCTTCTTCCAGCGCTTGTGTTGCTGTGCCTGTTGGAAGCAGCCTTGGTCCAGGCTGACAGTTACTCCTGGGGTGGGCCTGGCACAAACTCGGACAATGGCGATCCCAGCCCAGAAAACGGTGAGCGGTTTATTTATAAGGGTTATCTTATTATCAGGGTGTGTGCCTCCACTTTGAAACAGTCCGTCTCGCCGCGTGTGTTCAGTGTGTCTCACGGACCAGGCGTCGTGCGGCTGCTGTCTGATGCAGCAACAGATGCACAGGATGAAGAAGTTCTTTAACACTAGCCTCAGTCAGCTGGAGGAAGAGCTGACAAAGACAAGAAACGTCCTCAACAATGTCAGAGGTGAGACACAACGATTGAGTTTCACAAACCATGCAACCCAATCATGTTTTTGTTTTCCCCCCCTGTGCTTCTCCAGCCAGCCGAAGCGCCTTCTCGGTCGCTCTGACCAGCGAGAACAGCTTTAAATGCTTTGGCCCCTTCCGGGATGACAAGCTCATCACCTACACGCACGTGTTCATCAACCTCGGCAATGGCTACGATGCGAGGACCGGAATCTTCACCGCTCCCCGCTCTGGCGTCTACAGCCTGGCGCTCACCGTCTACAGCGACGCCGGTTCTCCTGGCAACACGCTGGCCGCCTGCGCCGGTCTGCAGGTGAACAGCCGGGTGGTGGCGGGGCCAAGTGAGAAAAACATGCAGGACCAAGAGGACAGCGCCACCATTGTTCTGGCCTACCACCTGAAGGCGGGGGACCAGGTGACTGTCAACCTGCCCATCGGATGTTTCCTCTGCGACGACAACAGCCACTATAACACCTTCAGTGGCTTCCTGCTTTATGCTACTGATTAGGTCAGGAAAGTGTAGCTGCTCTGT